>PVKC010027474.1:0-15965 GCA_004027635.1 Crocidura indochinensis | reverse complement strand
GGCATTTGCCTTGCATGCGGCCGATGATCCACGGCATTTTATATGGTCTCTCGAGCCTGCCAAGAGTGATATCTGAGGGTAGAGCAAAGAGTGACCCTGAGCACCAAAACAAACAAACAAAACAAGAATCCAATGGTGATAAGCAAATCTTTTTGATTTAAGAGGAAAACTAACAGGACATTCCTGGCTGCCTCTCATTTCTGGTATTCAAATATAGTTGGACCTCAAACTTAGCTCCTTGGAACAACAGAATCTCAAATTCAAGTTTCTCCCAATTGTCTAGATAATCCTAGAGAGAGAAAAAATGTTTTTGTTCATTTGAGATAATGGAAATAGAATATATGTATAGAAAAATAACTCAGAGAAATGAATTTTACGTATTTTACTAAGTGTTGGATAAAAAATATAAGAGCAAAGAATAAATTTATGCTGAAGTTTTCCCCACAAATATTATTATTAAATTGTTTGTACTCATCTTTATTTCGATTTTATTTTTGTAGCAATAACAGAAGAGTAAAAAGTCTTTGAAAAGAAATCATTTTACTAAGACACATTATCTATCAGTCATAGTTAAGTCATATTTACCCACAAAATACACAGGTCTTTCAAAAAAAAGTTTAAAAGACTAATAGGATAATTACATATAAACATATAGTATACCTTTCACAAACAAGTTTCCTTTCCTCAAGGCTAAAACAATTTTCAAATAACAATGAAGCAAACTGCTTCAAGATGTATAATCTGTTCTATGGAGCAGTTAAAAAGATGACCATTACTACTATTCCTACTCTGTTTTGCTATATATTACACCAAGGGAATCAATATGTGTTGTTTTATACAAAATAAAAATCAGTTGTTTCACAATTTTTTATTGTTTATTATGCAGAAATCAACTGGTCATTTTTACTTACAAGTATTCTGGACCTAAAGTAATATAGTACCTCTTTATTCCCTTAGACAAATAGAGCTATAAAGACTTTTCTTAAAAAATATTTATCATTTTAAACAAAATTATATAAGCAAAAGAGTTGACCAAAAATATTTCTTGAAAATGTTCTTATCACATCTATATGTCTTCAGTTAAATATGGATGGAAATGTTTGAAGCAATTTACAATGTCAATCCGAAACCCAGATGGATTCTTCTTATTGAACACAGTAAAAGGTTATGAAATTTGACAAGACATTTTGTCCAAGCCCCTTCAAAACTTTGTATCAGAATAACTTTAGTTTGTGTGTATATGTGTGTGTGCTGTTTTCAGCCTCAACACTTTTTTGAGATTGATGAGGGACAATTATGACAGGTTACATAAGGTCTAGAAAAAATTTCTTCAAGCTCAAATCAAACTTAGAGAAAACAAACATCCATAAAACAATAGTGTCTGTCTGTCAATCTGAGGTGCTGAAAATAGGTGTCATAAAGGCAGTTCTGTCTGTCTGCAGAAATTTAATTTAGAAGTAGAAACACTTGGAGAAATGAACGGTCTCCCAAGATCATAAATTGTTTTCTCCAAATGATCCAACTAAATAATTTGGGCTCTTAAATCTGGCTTCTTTCACCTCTTTCCTCAGCAAAGTAAGTGCTTTGAATATGTTACAACAGCAAATTGGCATGTGCTACACACCTTTAAAGATTTTTAAATATCAGAATCAATTTCACAAGAACAGCTATATTTTAAGCCAAAGCTTTTATGCAAATACTTCAGAATGTCTGCATTTAGTGTGTCAAACATAATGCAATCACTTCATTTTAGAATAGCAATGTATTCCACACACCCCCACTCTTTTTAAATCTATGCTTTATGCATAAACAGATCACATGAATGGTTGTGAAAGGCTTAGTTGCTGAGCAATGATTTATGAAAAATGGGCAATTGGTATCTTGTTACTTGTGGAATTTGTGGCTAAGTCAAAACTCCAAGCTGAAGTATGGTTTCCTTTCATATAACAGCTTAAACATTGACCTCACAATGGTCTCTAGAGAGAAAAATTTATTTTTCATAGGTATAAGCCAGCATCTTGTTAGAAAATGAAAATATTTATTAATAAAATGCTTAGAGTTTTAATGTAGTTTGTAGCTGTTATATTATTAACTATGAAGACCTTTAATTACATAAAGGGACATTTAAAAGCAATAATATAATTCACTTGAAGAAAAGATGCTGAAAATTTAAGCTTAAATGTTCCGAACATTTTCTATCAAAAGTTGATGCATGTACATGATGAGAAATTTCATGAGCCATTTTTATAAAGTTAACCTTTAAAATCAATAGAAAGAATTGGTTTTAAAGGTTAAATTTATATTTAATGTGCATTCAATAAAGTAAATAAATTGGTAAGTACCTTAGATAAAAGACAATATCATAAAAGCACATTCAGATAATAATCTGAAAGGAGTCAGATATTGACTAAGAAAACAAGAAAAAAATATGGAAATATATGAAAAGAAAGAATGAAGGTAATGGATTCATATGTAGGAATGAGTAAGAACTTAAATTTTGAGGAATGCACAGCAAGATGCTTTGTATTTCTCTCGGTAGAAATTTTAGGGTTACCTCTGGTCTTATTCAGCTGATCTGAACGTGCCAATTATAACAAAATTCCTTGAAATTACTTTTGAAGTTGAGAGCTACAGTTTGGACTAATTTTGAGCATAATTAACAGTGAAGTATGAGTTCAATAGCTGATATTTGAAGTATATGTGCACTGAAGAAGAATATGTTTTCAGATATTGGGGCAAATGTTCTACATAGTCTAAGAAAAGCCACATTTTAGAGCACAATTTGAGTGGCCATAAAATTATGAAAATAAAAATCATGACATGTTGTTTCAGAAGAATCTTAACACCATGAAAGTCAAATTTACCATAAGAAGAAAGTTGGGGAAAATTACAGCACTTAGAAACTGAGCAACACACTGTTATATAAATCTTGGGCCAAATCAGAAAAAAAGCTTCTCAAAATACACAAGAATTGAGATGTATGCTCTAGGAAATTAGAGATATCATATCAAAAGTAGCATTTAGTTTGGTGTTAATAGCAATACAAACACATCAGGTTATAAAAAAAGATTAAATAGATAATATAATCTCACTATTAGTAAAACTAAAAATATAACAACTAAATAAGGCAGAAAAAAGGAAAACATTAAAATGGAGCAGAAATCAATGATATAGGGATTAGAAAAACAATACAAATTTTAATTTAAAGTAGGAACTGACTTTTTAAAGAATAAGCAAATTGACAAACCCTTAAATAGAGTCACTAGAATTAAAAAATAAAAACAAATGAATGAGTTGGAACGAAATTCCAACCTACACTTCATATATATAAAAGATTACCTGATAGCAATGACTTTATGTCATTAACTTGGAAACAAGATGAGTAAGTTTTAGAATCATACTACCTCCAAAGACTAAATTACTAGAATGGAATTCTAAATCTCCAAAGATTAAATAACTAGAAAGAAAATATAAGTAGACCAATTGTGAGTAAAGAAATCAAAATACTACAAATTATAATGTTCTCAAGAGCAAAAATTCAACTCTACATAGGATCACCACCAACTTTCAAAGAAGGTTTACTGCATATACTCCTCAAAAAATCTCAGGAATTTTACCTAACAGATTCTATGAACCAACATTTCCCTAATAACAAAAACTGAGAGTTAATAACCTAAAAATACACACTGACAGCCCTGATGAACATCAACATAAAAATCTTCAACTAATTTTTTTGTTTGTTTTTTTGGCCACACCCGGTGACGCTCAGGGCTTACTGCTAGCTATGCACTCAGAAATCGCTCCTGATTTTGGGGGACCATATGGGATGCTGGGGGATGAACCAGGGTCCATCCTAGACTAGTGTGCGCAAGGCAGATGCTTTATGGTCTGTGGCACCCCTCCTGCCCCCAACTGATTCTTAAAGTGAACACATTCCAATAACGTCAAAATCATTGCATACCATGATCAAGTGGGATTAACACTAGGAAGAAAATATTTGTTCAAAATGAGCAAATTAGTTAGTTAACTCAATCCAAAACCCTTTAAAAAAATCACAGTGTACCAAATCTGACACCATTTCAAAATAATCATATGCCATAACCAAGTGGGATTTATTCCAGATAGACAAGGATGGCTCTTTTTGCTTTATTTTGTATAATCTTTTTATTTAAGCACTATATTTGTAGTTAGGTTCTAGTTATTAAAAAGAACAACTCCCTTCACCAGTGCAACCTTCCCACCACCAATGTCACCCTTTTCTACCTCCCTCCTAGCCCTCCCTGTATTTGATATGCATTCTATTTCTCTCACTCACTACCATTGTCATGATAGTTGTTACTGCACTTATTTCTGTAACTGAGCTCACCACTCTTTGTGGTAAGCTTCATAGGATGGTTGTATATACACAAATCAACTAAAATGATCCTCCAGCTCAATTAACTTTTGTCCTCTACGTGCATTTAGAAACGAAAAAGTTCTCCCAGCTGATGACAGGGAAAGAAAGAATGGGTTATAGGCTGGTGATCAGAGACATTTTATTCCATTACAAAAATACTTATATAGTACAATGGGTAATGGGATATGTGTAGTGTGGCAGGAAATAGAATAAGCCTAGCTAGGTGCAAGTGAGGCACCGAGGAAAAGATAAGCATAAACATCTGGATTTATAAATGTCTCAAGAGTGACACAGTGTTGAAAGAAAAATTTTCCTTTAGCCAGAGCTCTCTGAGAGAAAAGGGACAGCCTGGATTCAAGCCTAAAATTAACCACTGATCATGGGTAGATAGCATGCCCTTTTATGTTTTCCTCCCCTGGCCCCTTACATTGTTTCTGAAGTATTTGCCTTAAGGAAAAATTCCTTAAACTGTTGCTCTTTGGGGTTCCATCCACCAAGTGACTCAAGAACAGCTTCACTGGGAAGATCCCACACAGCAAAAGGAAAGACTCAACTAAACATAGCAATTGATGTAGTTAAGTCTTTTGAATAAGACAATACCCATTCCTAAGGAAAAAAAACCCAAAATGGGTATATAAGGAACATTCCACAATCAGTGACAGCCACTTAGAGCAAATCCACAGTCAAAAACATATTAAATGGAAACCTCTTAAACCCTTCCTTCTGAGATCAGGAATGAAGCAAGTATAACCATTTTTTTCTAGTATTATTAAATATAAATTGGAAATCTGCTTTATAGGAGTTAGGCAAGAAAAAGAAATAATAGGAATCCAACTGACAAAGAAATAAATTTTTTTTTTTTGGTTTTTGGGTCACACCCGGCAGTGCTCAGGGGTTACTCCTGGCTCATACTCAGAAATTGCTCCTGGCAGGCACGGGGGACCATATGGGGTACCGGGATTCAAACCGATGACCTTTTGCATGAAAGGCAAATGCCTTACCTCCATGCTATCTCCCAGGCCCCAGAAATAAAATTTTTACTATCTCCATATTGCATGGAAATATACCTTGGAAACATTAAAGACTTCATTAATAAAAATTCTTAGAAAAAATTTAACCAACAGAGAAAAGTAGCAGGCTATAAAATAGAGAAAAGCAGTTACATTTGCATATGGAACTAAACTGGATGAGAGAGAAAGAAACAAACAGAAGGCCATCTAAATAGTCTTCAAAAAAAGCATCAACTACCTTAGAATCAACAAAGATTGAAAACATTTTTATATCAAAAATTATAACTATTGAAAGAAGCAAAAAAAGCAATAGAAATATAATATTCCATGTTCACTATCCATCCTAAAATGTTGTACAGTTTTAATTCAATCCCTTTCAACATTCCAATATATACCTTAAAATAGTACTTTATTTAATCAGTGTTTTTAAATAATTGCTCATATTACATTTGTTTCTGCCATTCCTTGTCCTAACATCAAACCTACCATCAGTGTAAAATTTTCTCTACCATTGGATTCCCATCTACCCCCAAGTCTGCCCCTCTTTGCAGGCATGAGATAATTTACTTTATATTGCTTCTTTACAATTTATTCATAATTGTATTTTGAAAAAAAATTTGAGTATAGAAAAATTGTGAAAATTATTATGTTTCACAATTAGGTCATTAAGTACTTGTTTAAATAATTTATTCCTAGTTTATCATTCTGTTATTGGCTTTGCTTGTTTACCTTAGGCGGTTTCTGTGTTACTTTGACTTATCACTATGTGTATTTTTACTAGGCTGTTAAAATTGAAAATTTTGGAGGTGTTGCCTGGCTGTCTCCAGAAATATGATCTGCACTCTCCAGGAATTTGAGATTCTGTGGCAGATAATGTGGCAGTTGTGGATATATATGTGGGTGTGAAAGCTTCAAAATCTATGGAAGGGTTCAAATATCAGAAGAACTTTTGTTTGGTTAGGCTTCTCTGTAGGGGTCAGTGGTAAAGTTAGGCCATTGGAGCATTTGCTTTATGATATTAGTCTTTAGGGACTTAGTACAAATTCAACTAAAAATTTATAATTTGATAAAATTTCCAAATAACCAAAACTATCCTGAGAAAGATGAAAAATAATGAAATTTTAACTGTAATTATTCTATAAAACTGTAATAAAAATTGTGTGATATGGAATAAAGATAAAATCTTAGAATAATGGAATTGAGAATCCAGGAATAACCCCTATAATTTATTGATAATTTTTATCTAACATATTTGGGTTTAAAATGTGATTAAAGAAATCTGCTTAAGCAACTGGTGTTGAGAAAAATGGAAGTCACTTGAAAAAAGTGTGAAACTGGACTTTTAACTCATACTGTATACAGAAGTTGACTCATGTAGATTAAAGATTTTGAAACTAGATTGAAACATATAAAATACATTAAGAAAGATAGGCAGAACTTGCCAATATAAGTGCATAGAAATGGTCTTCCATAACTTGCTCCATATGTGTATGTAAAAATAAACAAATAAATAATTAAATAAAAAGGACTAAGGAAAACTGGTATATTTATGCATGTCAAAAAATATTAATCAAAAATAATAAAAGATATCTTGCTGAACAGACATGGAAAATAATGGGAAAATATGTTTGATCAGTAACTGGATTTTATATGTAATATATAAATATCACTTATAAAGCTTAATAAGAAAATCAAAGTATCTTCATCAAATATGGGAATAAAAGATGAACAGACATATATCTACATGTATTTATTTGTTTCAGTATTTATACCTATAACTAGGACAATTATATCTACATCTATGTCCAACACAGAGCATATTGCTTGCTTTGAGCCAATTGAATGCAATTAATTAACCAAAATTATATTGAAACCTCTTACAAACTTCAAGTTCATCTATATTTGAAGCCCTTAGAATGCTCAGTTTTTTATTCCCTTACTATATTTTATTATTTCAATCCACTTAGATTATTTCTACAGTAACCTTAACTTCCTTTGGAGGAAATAATTATAGATATATTTGCCATTGTGTTTGTTGACATTATGGGGGACCTTTTTTTAGGGAGTCACACCCAGAGTTCAGGGGTTACTCCTGGCTCTAAGTTCAGAATTAACTCCTGGCAAGGTTGGGGGACTATATGGGAAGCCAGGATTCGAACCACAGTTCGTCCTGGGTCAGCTATGTGCAAGGCAAATGCCCTACCTCTGTGCTATATCTCCCGGGCTCCTTGCTGGCATCCTTTGTGGCCACACCCAAAAATGCTGATACCAATTCCTGGCTCTAGCTAGCCCTAAGTTTACTCTGGACAGTGTTTGGCAGACCATATGATGCAAGAGATGGAGCATGGATTAGACACAAAAAATAGAAGCCTTAAAACCTTTAGTATTTCTCTGGGACCAAAATTTTATTTTAACTTATAGTCAAACTTCTGTACAGTATTTATATTATTGGAAAATGCATAAATATTGTTTAATACATACTAGATTCTAAAGTGGCAACCGAAAATTTAATATAGCTGAATCCCAATTCCTCTTCACATTGCTAATGGAAAATAAACCTAGATAAATAATTAAAAGATAAAGTGTGCTAAGTATTATAATGAAGAAATGTACCAAAGTGTGGATAAAGAAGATCCAATTAATTCAATGTAGAAGAGAGAGGGCAGCCTGACTTCAAAGAAAAGCTGACATTTGTGCTGGACTTTGAAGAATGATCTGCAGTTAGTGAGAAAAATACATCAGAGAAAAATATCCTAGTTATAAAAAGCAAACTAGGGAAATTCAAGAATGCATTAACAAGCACATGAGGTCAAAGAACTTGGTATGACTGAATCATTGTGCCTAGAACACAGAGACTGTGAATGGTACATGATAAGGTAAAGAGGCAACCCAGACTAAAATTGTCCCAGGCCTGAAGTGCTATGGAAAGAATATTAGAGATTATTTTTATCTTAATACTACTGGTTTCCATTTCTTTTAGGTGAGTTGGGGTGTTTGCAAAAGAAAATGAGTGGTAATGTGGGTGGAATGAAGAGGATATCAGCAAGAGTAGAAAGAACAATAGATGCCAATACCTGGCAAGGCTGGAATTAGATAAATATCATTCTCTTGAAAGATGAAATGATCCCTAAGTGACAACTATTTGTGCACAAAAATATATAATAAAAAAAGATTAGAGTTAAATGATGAAGGGGGATTATTAAAAAATACCAGAAGAGACACATAATAGGACAATGTTGGTATAGAGAGATAAAAACTGAAGATAAGGCATTTGCCTTGTATGTAACCTGCTCTTGTTCAATCCTCAATGATAAATTTGCTCCATAGCAAACCCCGGGGTCACTGTTGAGCACAAAGCTGAGCAAAGTATGGCCCCACAACAAATAAACAAAAAAGACAATGCATTACAGATACGAGTTCCAGTTTTCAATGACAATTTTGTACTGTTTTGTTAAACAAAATCACTTTTGTAAACAGCACATTTGTATGGTTTACATCTATTAAAAGAGACATAGTATCACTACCAATATTATTTTCAGCACTACCAATATTTTTATGTCAATTAAAAAAAACTGATATTCTTAGTGGGTTGAAATAGAGGAACTCTTAAAAGGAATTCACCATTTGTTCAGGAAGTATATTGATAAATCAGCTAAGCGTCTGAAATAATAATTAGGATGTGTAGATCCAGCATCCAACTACATGTAATATTGATCCAACATGACAATTCTGAAGTGAAAGAAGACAATGTAGAGAATGAAGAATAATAGAAAGAGGACAGATAATACGAGCATCAGTAAGGAAATGATCAGTGTGTATACAGCAATGAAAGATTTATGTTCTCTACTGTATAAAATGCTCTCCAGTTTCTCCAATAAACTCTAAATAAATTTCATATTTATTACTATTTTTTGAGATTATTTATTCTTCTGGAAAATACAAAAAATAAAGGTTTTTTAATGCTTGACACATGAAAAATCAGAAGAGAATCACAGAGTACAAATTATATGGAAATAAGTTTCATAACTTAGTAAGATAGATACTTGCTTCTCTTTGCATAAAATGAAAAGGCCATATATTTTGAATCAATGATTTTATGTATGAGAAATAGATGATAAAAAGTGAAACTACTGGCATTGGATTATGTTGGATGTCTATTTTTACTTTTGTTTGAGGAATCTCCATGCTGCTCCACATAGAGAGATATGGCACTCATGATTAATGAATGGGGATTCCTTTATCATAAGGAGGATGATCCTGTTGTTTTATCTTTTTGTTATATATAACTCACTAATATAAGATGATATCTCATGTTTGATTTGCATTTCCCTAATAAGTAACCATCAGTACATTTTCTTATGTCTACTAGTCATCCTACTTCTTTGAAGAAGTGTATCTTTATCTACTTTCACTAATCTTATAGAACTATATTGATTTTGCAATTGTTGAGATGTCAGAGTTCTTTATATATATGGAATATTAGCCCTTTATAAAATTTATTGTATGAAAATACTTCCCCCGTTTAGTGAATGTGCTTTAGTTTTAGCTTGAATTTCACTTGCCATGCAAAAATTTCATTTGTTTGGTATAATCCCACTTGCTTATATATCCTCCAATGTTAACCATTGAGATTGGCTAAGTAAAAAATCTGAGATGTAAATAAATGTGGAACTCACAAATCTTTTTTCTGTACTGTTATTACAACAGTTAAATCACTGTAAATATCACAATAAGAAATAATACTAATAATAACATTTTTGGAGTGAGTTTTTTCTTTGCTACTAGTAGTCAATTCTCTTTATACCATTATTTCATTGATTTTCAAAATATTGACTTCTAAGCATAAAATATACCAAAAACCATATAGCATTGTTATATTATATCAAAACACAGTATTACTGTTTCATGGTGAGACTGAATTAGTATAGGAAATCTAAATAAGTAGAAATCTAGGACTTGTTTTAGTGCCTTGACCTATTTTTCAGTAACAATATGTCAGTACTCACTAGATATATTATAAAGTGTAAGACCTTTAAGTCAGCAGTATTTTGACAGAACTTAATATCAGAATGAACAGCTGTTGCTAAGAAATGATTCTTAAGAAAACTATAGATGCAATCAACCACTATTGAAAAATAAAGAATTGGAATATAAAACACTAGCAGATGTAAAGGTTTCTCTGTGAGTATATGTTAACTATTCTTTTTCCACAAATACCAGCAAATATCTGACTGTAATCACCAAGTGCTAACAGTTAATGTTCTTATAAATCTACCTCCCATATTGTCAGTAATAATTTTTAAATTATCAGCTGAACAGAAATATGTTGGCACAACTTTATATAAAATAATACAAACATATAAATTTAAATAAATATAATAAATTTACTTTTTTAAATTTTTGAACCATAATATTAGCTTTTATCTAATTCCTTTCTGTATTAATTCCTTTACTTGAATCTCTTTCCTAAAATGCTTAAATAAATTCAAGAAAAGACAACCATCAAGCCATGTTAGGTAAATGCATCACAAAAATATGTAGACTATTTAATGAGATTATAAAACAACAGGAGACATCACAATCTATCTTCATAAAAACAACTTTATTAATTATATTCAATGGCTGTCATCACTTGCAAATTTTAAGTATCTGTAATATAAATAACAGATAAAATACAACTCTAAGGATAATCTACGCTAAGTAATCTTTTCACATAGAAACATATCTTATTTGATATAAAATTATTTTTTCACTTTGTACTCAAGTGATCATTACAGTTATAAAACAGCTTCACTCAGGAAACATTTTCTGAAAGTCCATGTTCAAGAATATGCAACAGTTGTTCTTATTAAAAGTAAACAATAGGAAAAATGAATAGTTAACTTATAAATATTGCTTTCGCATATTTATTTTAAAGAAGATTCAGTATTTTATTCATTATGTAGTTTAGTGATTGTTAGATAATGTTGCAAAACCTATTCTATATATATATATACACACACATATATATGTGTAGGCTAATTTATATATATATATATATATATATATATATATATATATATATATATATATATATATATATATATAATTAGCCTGAAAGTGTGACATTAGTCACTCATTTTATCTCATAGAAGTGATTTTTCTTTTTCAAATCCAGCTTGCAGAAAAATTGGAGAAACCATTTATGAAGAAAATTATAAAAAAAACTTCTGCAAAGATTAATAAGGAATCATGAGTTATGAAACATAAAATAAGGCAGCAGGAAAAATATATCAGGCAGCTCATTTACAATTAGCAGGTCAGTTAACCTACCTGTAACTTACCTGGGTTTGAATTCTTGTACCCAATTTGGTCTCTTTAACCCTGCCAGGAGTAATGAGTGAGTCATAGCCAGTAAAGTTATGAACACCATCTACCATTTAAGAAATAAAATAGTTACAGAAATAACTCTGGAATTACTTCAGTTATTATTTATTCTGCAGTATTATATCATAGTTGTAGCTGATATTTACTCCTCATGTATTTATGAATATATTTCTTAAATTGCTAGCTAATAACATTCTATACAAATAATTTATACATCTTTGAAGTTATAAATAATAATATTTATTTTAAAATTCTCAACTAAGAAATGAGGCAATGAACTGATACTGTACTGAAGAAATGTTATTTTAAATAAGATATATTTCAAAGGTTACAAAACTACAGAACTCTTGGGGTTGCAAAGAATTCTTAAAGCAATACTTTTATTTTGGAAAATATCAGTTTTTGTATTATTAGTATAAGTTAGGTCATATACCTTTCACTTAGGTTTATAAATTGCTAATAGTTTGCAAGAAGTTCTGTGTCCACATATACAAATTCATATTAACACATACCACACACTAGACATACACATACAAATACTTAAATATCAGACAAATTTTAAAAACTCAAAGTACAGCACTGTAGTCAACTAGAAAACATTAATTAACTTTCAAAATTCCTCTAAGTCACAAGATAAAGTGGGGATTTGTATCATTAAGCTACCAGATTTATGAAATATGGAACTCACGACTTTTTTATTAAATAAAATAAAAAGTACTATGTAAGGTAATTAGTTCAAAGAATATCTTGTATATTCAACAGGTCAAATCCTCAGGCAGTAGAAAACCTCAGTTATTCAAGCTAGTATTTTAATCCTGAATATCAAAATCTTTCCAAAAAGATATATTTTATATTAAATGTGGACATGATTAAAAGTAAACATAATATAAGTTCTGGCATTACTACTGGTATTTAATGATAATGGAATTGTAACTCCTGTTTATACAACTTAAAATATGGAAAAATCTGTAATTCAATCTCTTTTCAAGGATTTAAAATAACTAATATTATAGGACAAATTTTCATCATAAATCTAGTGATTCACACATATTAAGGGGCTGGATAAATACTATAGGAGTTAAGGCCCTTGTAAACCTGGTTTGTCCCCTGGCATGGAAATCAGGATTTATTCCTGGGCACAAAAATAGGAGGAGGCCCAGGACACTACCAAATGTGGCCCAAATACTAAGGCCAGCAAAATAAGAAAGAGAACTATGGACTAAACTGAATACCTAGACTCCAAAACTATGACGTTAAAAGCTAGTAGGAACACTTAATAAATAATTTTAACCAATTGCTAAAACTTGAGTAAGGACTAAAGTGAGAGTGAAGTTTACAATGAAATATATTTAATCTCATTCATAGAACTGAGCTTCAGAAGCTACATAAGGAATTTAAGGCTCCTTGAGACTTTGTCAGTGGTAGGGGAAGATTAATAACATAACATATCTAAAACTTACTTCATTTAAAACAACCACAAAGAAGACTTGTTGCAAGAAAATAATTGTGCAAGTTCATCACTTCCGAGAGAAATAATTTCCTCATTTTATTCCCCCAAATCTTTCTATCTTAGTGAAGCAAGAAGAAAACAATAATAAAAACAATTGAGAAGGAATTAGAGATACCTGAGAGATAAAGGAGAGCGGAATCAAACTAATAGAAAAATATTTGTAACAATCACAGAACCAAAGCATAAGTCCCATAAAAATTATTAAAATGGCTTAAGTGTGAAGGAAGCTGAAGAAAATATAAAACAAGGACAAATATTAAGGAAACTGGCATCAATTAACAAAATCAATAACAAAAGCATGAATGCTTAGTGAAAGGACCATTAAAATTAATTAAAGGATAGCTATGCTAAATGTAGAGAAAGGAGACAATTTAGCGATATTAGAAATTTAGAAGTCATTATATAAATTAACTGTAACACTATGAGCAAATATAAAGACATTTTTTAACTTAGAGTAAATGAAAAAGTTTGTTAAAAGAAACTAGCAAGCACACGACACACACATAAACACACACCATAAATAATATGAATAGGCCCATATCAGTAATTAAGTTAAATCAATAATTAATAAAATTACAAAACAGAATATATTAAGAGCAGATGGCATCATCATAAATCCTACTATACATTTTTGCATGAAAGTATAAATGGCAATGTTCATGGCTTACACATGGCAGAGATGGAACAATGGATTAGAAGTCAGATGAAAGCAAATGTATTAACTTTTGTACTATCTCTGTAGTCCACTATCATTCTTTAATAAATTCATAATACCAAGTCTCTACAACTCCAGAAAATAATCAAAGAATAAATAATTCTCTCACTTATTCAGTGAGAAATTTCCCCTAAAGTTAGGACCAAGGTAAAAATGATCTATCTTGAGCTTATTGTATCTCAAAAAAGTTTTCATATGTTTCTTTGATGATTACTGATACTGAACAAATGTTCAGAAGTTTAGTTTTTATTCATGAAATACCTGTGTTCTTCACTCTATATATTTGTAAGATTGATTTGGTTTTATTTTTTTTTGCATTGTCCTTTACATATTTCTGGAATGTGTATTCTTTAAAATATATATTCTCCCAGCTGTGGCTGTTTTTCATTGTCTTAACAGGACCTTTCAAAAAGCAAAGCATTTTAATTTTGATAAAATACAGCTTATTGATTCTTTAGTATGAATTGTGTCTTTGGTGTCGTGTCTAAGAACCTGTCACCTACACTCAGTCATGGATATTGCCAGCAATATCCCAGCCTTAAAATATTATAGTTTAAAAAACAGCCCATTTCTTTGTCCAGTATTATATAACATCTGAGGTTTACATTTAGGTTCCATTTTGGTGCATGTCCAATTATTAAGGCATCATTTATTAAAAAGTGCTTTTTGGTCAATAAATAGACTGTCCTCTAACATATATAAATTTAATAAACTTTTGGTTTTAAAACTGCAAAGATAAAACCGTTATGAGGTACATTGGGACACAGAAGAACTTTGGTTTCACTTTAATTAAGAGTCAAATTTGTAGGTCTGGACCAATAACACAGTGGTAGGTTATTTGCCTTGCACATGGTCAGTCCAGGACAGACTTTGGTTTGGTCCCCATATGGTCCCCTGAGCCAACAGTGATTTCTCAGTACATAGCCAGGAGTAACCCCTGTGTATCATCGGGTGTGGTCCAAAAAATAAAACAAACAAACATAAAAGAGTCAAATTTGCAACATTGATAAGGATTTTCTATAGGGAAAAAAGAAATTTTCTTTAAAAAATAAATTTTGCTTTATTCACATATTTCACAACCTGCTGACAGTGGAAATTATATATATTTTAGGTTATAATTTGATATTTCGATTATTCAACAATGGTAAGACTTTAAAAGATAATCAATCTTATTAAATGTAAAATTCGATTTAAATATTTAAGTATTATTAAATAAATAAGCAAGTCAATCTAATGACAATATGCTCTGAGGGTAGAAACACCCTGTATCTCTTAGGCCAAGGCAAGTTCCTTTCTAATTTTCCTAATATTTACTGCACCCATGCAAAAAACAACAACAAAAACAAAACTTGTCACACATCCCTCCATTTATTTATTTTAATATTCTATTTTATTTTTTCTTATTTTCATTTTTTTCTTTCTTCTTTTGATTTTATTTTTGTTTACAGAACCATAGAACAAGAACCACCTTTTTCTGCCTCATATTTCTATGTCTTCCTACAAACTGAAAAAAAAAGTGGATGGGACACAAATGGCCAATTAGTTTTAGGAGCACTAAGTTGAAATAAAAAATGGGGCAGCACATATACTAAAATTGGAACCATACAGAGGAGATTAGCATGGCCCCTGCACGAGGATGACACGGAAAATTCATGAAGTGTTCCATATTTTTAAAAAAAGGCCAAACCTAAATACCCAAACCAAAGTCAACCACAATAAAATCAAGAGGCCCAAACTACAACAAAGCTATACAAAAAAAGGGGCCTGTTACAGTAGCAGTTCAGGACACTAAGGATGGAGGTGTGGGAGGCATGCTGGGAACTATGGCTGAGGGAGGTCAACAATGGTTGTGAGAATGGCCCTAATTCACTGTCACTATGTACTTGAAATACAACTGTGAAAGACTTATAATTCACATTTGTCTCAATAAAAATTATTTTAAAAAAATATAAGGCTCTACAACAGTAG
>PVKC010027473.1:0-15758 GCA_004027635.1 Crocidura indochinensis | reverse complement strand
TCCTGGCTCTACCCTCAGAAATTGCTCCTGGCTCTGGGGGCCATATGGGATGCTAGGAATCGAATATGTGTCTGTACTGGGTCAGCAGTGTGCAAGGCAATCTCCCTACCACAATGCTACCACTCCAGTTCGAGAGTTTTGACTTCATTCAAAGCCTTGTCACTGATTAGATTCAATCAACCTGCAGAAGTCCTAAAAATAAACATAAATGAGAAAATTTATTCCTTCCAGATCTCAAACAAGGTTTCATGGAGAATAAAATAGATTGACAGAGTATGAAAATAAACACTCATGACTATATATTTTATTTTATCAATTGGGCATTTGCTTGAGAATAAGCATGCAGCATTGATGAGTCAGGGCATGCTTCAGGATATGATAAATCTTATTTTAGAAATGGACTAGAAGATGGGTTTGGAGCAATAGCACAGTGTTAGGGCATTTGCCTTGCATGCAGCCAATCTGGGATTGACCTGGTTTTGATACCTGTCATCCCATATGATTCCCCAAGTCTATCAGGAGGAATTTCTGAGTGCAGAGCCAGGAGCAACCTCTGTGTGTCACCAGTGTGGCTCAACCCCTCCCTCCCAATGGACTAGAAGTTATCCATTCAAAAAAGGTTAAATAAAGAGGAATATCTATTTTACTAGTCCATTCATGGAAGGTTAAATGAAGAGGAACGTCTATTTTACTAGTCCATGCAAATTCTTTAAAACAATATTTTGATAATATTTATTCTAGAAATTAATGTCTACTATAAACGAATAATCTTGTAAAATTTGATTTTTGATGCCTTCTAGACAAAACAAAGGTAAGATACCTTCATAAATTCATAAAAAGTCAGTCATGGAATAATTCATTTATTGCCATTTATTTATTGCCACTTTCTCCCTAGGCCCCATAAATAAAATTTTATGTTATTATTCAGCAAATATTTTTCTAAGCTATTCAATATTCTGGAACATGGGATAGCCATAAAATGATCTATGCCTGAATATCTCTAGTCATATGTACAACTTTGGTTGACAATTACATTATTTGAAATAGAAAAAATGTAAAAATATGACTTTCATTCTGCCAAGATTTCTTTTCATGATACTACCTAAATCAGAAATCCTGATTAGATAGGAAACAGATGATGTTTTCCCCATATTGAAACAATTTTATTATAACAGAGGTGTAATCTTCTTATGCTAAATGTGGGAAGAATAATAAGATTTTGTAGGTCAAAATTTAAAAAAAAAAAGTAAGGCTAGAAACTATGACATGAATTCAGAGAATATATTTTTATATTTCTGAGTAAACCATGCATATTAGTGAACTATATTGCTTAATATAATTAATAAGAAAAACTTTACTTTTCTTATTTGCCTCTCAGTTTTATGAAAGGTGATCCCACAATCAAACTGATCTATACAATTAGAAATACTTTCATGTACTTATGCTCTTTGTCTAACAGAATTCCAAGAAAGAAACTATTTAACCCTGATACTATTAAATCTGTTAATCATTGTGATATAAAAGAAAAACCCAAACTCTGTTCTGATTTATGAATGTTGAATAAAATGAATCATAGGGCATTCTAATGACTAATAGTTCCCCATTGATATCAGAAACATCTACAAATTTTATAAAGCCCCTCATGCATTGAAGCTCTAATTTAGGTCTTGATAGATTCTACATACTTTGTTCTTGATATAAAACATTTTAGAAAATAATTATACACTATGGGATTTTTCCTGAATATTACTGAAATCAGAAGATAATAATGCTGTACTTGGATCTAAGATTCTGAAAATAATAGCTTCATTCTGCAGTATCAACCTACAACAAGCTAGACACTGAGGGGCCTACTTATACTAGCATCCTGGGGGGTAAAGGAGGGGGATATGGGATGCATACTGGGAACGGAGGTAGTGGGAGGACAACTTTGGTGGAGGGATTTCCCTGATTCAATGTCAATATGTACCTAAAATATTACTGTGAGATATATGTAATCCACTTTGGTCAAAATAAAAATTATTACTATAAAAATAGTATAGCAGATGAGGCAATTGCCTTGTACACAACAAATATAGGTTATACCTGAAGCCACATGTGGTACTTTGAATCCTGCCAAGAAAGATTCCTGATTACAGTGCCAAAAGTGAACCCTGGCACATCAGGTGTGGACCAACCTAGGACTCTTCCAACATAGTTCTATTTCTTTTCTAGAAACCAACTTCAGAAAAACTTTAGAGATCTATTCATAGGTTGTAGTTGGAGGCCTAAAGTTATAGAATGGTTCAAAGCACTTAAGAAATAATTGGATTAAGAAAAATCAATACATTTTAAAGATGGGTTAGGAGAGAAAAAAAGAGTAAACAGAAAAGAAAAGAAAAAGTAAAAGTGATAGAAAAAATAAATAAATTGGGTCGGTACCTCAGAGGGCAAAGGTTTTCCAATTTCTTGGTGTTTCTTCAATGGCAGAGTTAACTTTGCTAAATGAAGCTTTCAGGGTTAGATTGTGCAAGGATTATTTTTAAGATAAACATAGTTTTCATGACTAGACTATTAAGCAATATGATATTGGGGACTATAAAAGGAGTCTACCTTACGTAGTAGTATCATCCACTGTGTCCTGTGCCTCCAAGTTCCTTTCCTGGAATAAAGCTGTCAGCATAGGCAATATAATATAATAGCATATATATAATATAATATATATAATATAATATATATAATATCTTGGTTAAAAAAGATGAAGGAGAGAAGAAAAAGAGAAACAAAAAATAGAAGAAATAATAGTAATTTGTTAATACATACTTAATGGGTGGGCCCTATAACACATGTCTGTGCTGTGCAACTGTCTATTTCAGTGGTCTCAATGGTCATAAGCTTTAGGTGATAGCAGAAGACATAATCACAGGAAATGGGTAAATTGAAGTATTTTATCAAGACATTTTATAATGAGCACTGTATATGGAGTCTAATGATAGAGCACTGAATTGCAAAATTAGGGTGACCCCCCCTATATCACCAAGAACCTCTGAGTCTGAGCAGAAGTGCTTGTGTGGCTTTTTCTTTTTTTCTTTTCCTCTGACCTGAGGGCGAGCGGGGTGTTCAGGCGTATTTTGATTCACCTAGTACTGGTCCCGGGAGTCCCGGGGGTGCCCTAGCCAAAGTCTAGAAAGCAACTTTAATGTGTCATATACTCCTATTCATTTAAATCTCAATGAAAATTATTGCTTAGTTAATACATTCTGTATCTAAAATGAGAAATGTGCAGACTTAAGAAGGTACAGAAGAAACAGCTTGATTTTTTTTTCTTTAGGCATGTTCTTGAACAGAAGTATTAAAAGGAAAGAAGAAGAAGTACTGTAATTATTCGTCTCTCCAAAATTGAAAATAGTGAATTTAAAGATTCCCCATCCCCATTTTATTTATTTATTTATTTACTGTTAGGGACCACACCCTGTAGAAGTCAGATCTGGTTATGAAAATAGGAATAAATCCTGGTGGACTCTGGGGACCAAATGTGGTACCAAATATTCAATTAGACTCAGGGACACAACATCTTAAGCAATAAAAATTGCTTCCTACACTTGTGTTTCATATTCCTGAAATAGATATTTTAACCCCAAATTGTAGAAACTTAATGTGTATCATTATGCTTACCACAGTACTAACACAGAAACATAACTAGATTATTTTTTAATTCTCTTTACTCTATGCGAAGTAGGTTAAAGTAAATATTTAGGACTATATATGTTATAAATGCATATGCACAATATGTATTTAAATGATGACTAACTGATATACATGACCTATATATGAGTATATTCACTTGGAAATTCAAGGCACAATAAGAAAGATAACTCAAAAAAAGAGGAAATAAAAGATGACAGATAATTTCAACAGTTTGTGAAACGCTATCAAAAATTCATGCCTTGATTTTCATTTAAAAATAGCATGCATTCTAAGAGAGACCTTTATTTGACATACGTGTGCTCTGAGCATGTTCTTTCTAAGTGGACTAGTTTTGTTCTCATGCCATGGGAGCAGGTGGCATGAAGCTGTTTTGATGAGGTTAAAAGGCTCCTCCCCTCTTTCCCCAAGCATCAGCCTGAAGTACGTCAGCAGTAATTGTGTGCCTGGCTCCGCTGAACAGGGAGGGAGGGAGTAAAAGAGAGAGGGAGGGAAGAGGCAAAATTGATATCAGACGAGGGTCTCAAACTGAGATTTGGATGTTCCATTTAAGTTTCTCATTTTCACGAGCAGTGCGAGGGGTGAAAATCTTCTTACTTAAACAGCTTTTGCAGTAAGAACCTTTGTTTATGATGAATTTCTTTTTTTGCTGTTTTTTCCTTCTGCATAAGAAAAATAAAACCGAATTAGTGTTGAAGTAGCTGTAAATGAAGGGGTTTCTTTAGCTTCTGTTCAATTTATTATTTACTAATCAGACTTGAGCTCAGTTAGATGAACCAGGGAGGTTCTGTTGCCTAGATGTGAGGGCTCTAATGAGGGTGGGCGGCCCCAGGGAGCTGAAATCCAAAGTAGAGCGATGCTGCTGCTTTCGGGTTTCTTGTCATTTCTTCAGTTGCTTCTTCTCCTCCCCTTTCCAATGGGCCTAGTGAGCAGGAACTATCCAAGGTGCTAGAACGCGGACAGCTTTGCCTTTCAAGGCAGACGGATTGCAGGAGCAGAGAAGAAAGATTACTGCTTATTTCAGAAGGTAGGTCCTTTGTTTCAGAATCCCTGATTAATCAGCAGCAGTATCAACAGACTAAGGCAGCTGGAGAGAAGTGAGAGAAGGGAGGGAGCCAGGGGAAGAGTGGGAGGAGGGAGGGAGGGAGGGAGAGAGAGAGAGAGAGAGAGAGAGAGAGAGAGAGAGAGAGAGAGAGAGAGAGAGAGAGAGAGAGAGAAATCAGAGAGAGCTGGTTGTCACGGGGGAGGGACGAAGCCACAAGCTAGGCTGCTCTCAACCTTCTGCATGCATGTAAGTGGCAATGAGAAAGAGCATCTTTTTGGCTGAAAGAAGGCATTGGAAAAGGATGTTTCCGATTTGGGGTTTTTATGTATGTTTGTCTTCACAGAATATAATCAAATGAGCCACCTTAGCCTGCCTGGGTGATTGCTTCGAGTCTTATAATCTTCTGTGTAACAAAGTGGGTAAAAATCATTCCATTTCTTCCCTGCTGAACCTGGAAGGAGAGGGGCTGTGTGTTCATCCCCATCCATTAGCTATGCCCTCTTTTCTCAGAATGTCGATTTAAGGAAGCAAGCACCTGTTCTGCCACAGCTTCTTCCTAGAAAACTTTAAAGGTCATTCGATCTGATAGGAAGAACACTGAGAATGCTCTGATCTCTAGTGATGAAGAAACTGGGAGTGGACACTTTTCCCATCCAGACACAATGCACTTTAATTGAGGAAATACTGAGCTGAACTACAAGTCTGTTTTCTTATGGTGCTGGATTACTCCTACAGAACTGCCTGAGATTCTCTGCGAGAGGGTTCTGAAAGACACAAGTCACCTTCTGGTTATTGCACTTACCTCTCCCTTGGGACTTAAATTTTGGTATGTATCACATTTTTTCAGATTCTCTAAGCATGCTAATTAAATCCAACACTAAGTAGGTCCAGGAATCTGGTTATGGAATAGAGAGGATGTTAATCGGGAGGCTTAATGTTGAAGTTTGCATGTCTTATTAAGTGGAGCCAAAATAAAGCCACTGTGCACACATCCAGGGCTTTCAGGAGCTCCGGACTATTTTTCACTCTCTTACCACTGAGTTGCATTACTACAGAAATGGTTAAATCCAGATTTCACTGGTGAAATAAGCCATGTTGAATGATTCAAAGCATTGATAATATTTTCTAGGGTATTAATTGGCATTCACATTGGGAATGCTAGCGATTTAGCTGCTATTCTATGTCATAAATATTTTACAATAGTGTCCTTATCCAGTTTTATGAGCCCAATTTTGTGTGCTCCCCACAAATAAAGAAGACAGAGCTAAGAACAGAGTCATACATTGCAACTGAAACTGCTTTTTTCCTAACTAGATTCATATATCTGAGGCATTTATTTCAATAATATTCAATATAAAGACAATCCCACTAGTATAATCATAGTAAGTTTTTATAGAGAACTTTAGGTGAACTTTTTGTACTCAAGATATGCACATATTTTGTTGAGGTCTGTCCATTCTAATTTTTTTCAAATACAAAAAAAACTTAAGTGTAGGCAGGTGATATTGCCTATATGAATGAACTATTATAGGAGATAATATTGTTCAGTCTCACTAGAAAATTCTAAAGTGATTTTAGTGGCATAGAACAGAATTTTCTCTTGAAACAGAATAAAATATCGAGGAATTGAACTGAGGAGGTTGTATGATATAGACTCTGCTATTTAAGTATGCAAATATGTATAAGTGGTGTGGAGTAATGAATATAAAACCAAGGTGAATATTAATATTCCTTTCTATATGCCATTGTTTATATTTAAGAGATAATGCAAAAATTAATGCAATAATATAGGAGTCATAAATAAAATAATTATGCTATTTGCACTTAATGTACAATATGTATTTGCTAACACAGCAAAAAAGATTTTTCTGAAGGACACTGGTTAGTAAAAAAGAAAAACTGCAAACAAAACTGAGAAAATATTACAACTTTATGAAGGATTATAGAAAAACCTAAAACTTGAAGTAACAAAGTTTATCAGGGGAGTTATAAAATTCTGATGAGAAAAGGGTTGGCTATTGTTTTAAAAAAGTAAGCCATAGTTACTCAATTCTCTTAAAGGGTTTCTATTGTGGCTTCAGCTAGCTATTAATTATACTGACTTTATCCGCTCTGCAAATACCGCCTTGTAAGCGTCTGGAAACATTTGGCCAAAGGCTTTCAAAAGTAGTTTGGTCATTGACATTTTGTAAAGTACCTAACGTCAGAGGAAATGATCAAGCAGCACCATGACAACCTTGAAGTTTGGGAGAAATAACTGATTTATGATGCTACTACATTAGCATGATCTCTATTTTAGACATTTTGGGGAAGGAAGATAGTGGAGAAAACAAAAACTCACCACAAAGTAATCTGCTTTCTGAGGAAAAATAGCAATCAGTGTCTTTGTAGTCACTTCAGAAAGCTCTCTTAGTTTTTGACTCTAACATTGCCCATTTTCAGCAGAACAGCTGCACTTTAATGACAGTGAGAATGAGCAAATGAGCATGGCCATTTGTGCGGTGCAGAGTTAGACTCTAAGCATAATCAAAATTATATTATGGGAGTTACTTTTGAAAAAATAGTTTATCAAAAAAATAATTTTGACATGGTTTGCATGGGTTATGAACTAACCCAATCTAGTATGTTGAATTGTCTCTATAAAGTCATAAAAATATATTAATTTGTATGCATATTTAAATAATAAAATAATGCATAACATTATAGTTTTTTCAAAAATTAATCTGTTATATGAATTTTATTTTCTGCTGCTACAAAAGCATAGACAACACAGTCAAAATTATCATAGAAAACTTTTATTTTGACATATTAAAAATACTAGGAAAATGGGACACTATTAGCAAAAATTTCATCATTGTAGTGTAAGGGGAATTTCATTTTAATCATCAAAATTTGAATAATTTTTATAGATTAGGACAGTTATAGCTTGAAACTCTCAGAAATGTAAGGAGTAGGACCTAGAAAACCATCCCAAAAGCAAATAAAAGGCATAAGTAGAAAAGAAAGATAAATTGTCTAAAGTTTTCATCAAGAAATGTATTTACTTTATGTATGTTGCTTTTTCTAGTTAATGCGAAAGGCAGGACATTACGCACAAAATATTCTCTACTCTCTATTCATAACCTTGCCATAATGTTATCTTATAGGTTTAACTGTGACCTAATAATTTAGTATTTCAAGAATAGGGAAGAAAATCCATTCTCCTATTAAAGTAGTTTTTTCTTCTTCTACCATTTTGTACATGTATTCCATATCTGATAAATGGAGTTGCCACAACTTTATATCTTGGAAGTTCAAAGTTTTAGATTGAGACCATTTAAATAGAGAACATCTGCACTTCATACCTTTTGAGCAAACGTTGTAAAGGAAAGAAAAAATAGCATTTATGAGAGCAAGTAGATTAATTCACTCAGATGACACTGGTACATGTTGCCTGCTTTTGGTAAATGGTACTAAATGGACCATAGGAAGGATCCTAAAACTCAGTGTGCATATATGATCCAGATCCAATCTTCAAGGAACCATTATAATTGAGGTCACAATGCATGACATTCAATGAAATAATTTGTCCTACTTTACTAATGAGAAAATAAATAGCACAAGTATGAGATATTGACATGGTTAA
Organism: Crocidura indochinensis; assembly: GCA_004027635.1. NCBI lineage: Eukaryota > Metazoa > Chordata > Mammalia > Eulipotyphla > Soricidae > Crocidura > Crocidura indochinensis. Next base: position 7,404 of record PVKC010027473.1, on the reverse strand, counting down.
CATTTATATACCTTATATACCGCTTTTATTTAATAACAACTTCTAACTAATCAAAAAGCTTTCATGCTGGAAGAAAGTGATCTTGAAACCAGATAGTGCCATCTTAAATGTGTATGGTAAAATAACCAAAAATTGATTTATTAGTTTATAAAGAGATTATTCCATTAATTATATGATCTCAAAAATGTTATAGACACCCATTTATCAAATAAGCAATTCATTTTCCATGTTTGACTTTTTCACTGAAATCATGTAATTGTTTAGATTCAGAAGTCATTTAGATGCAAACAGTAGTGAGAGAAGAATGAGACGTTTTATTCATCTATGCTATTTATTTTTAAACACATTTTTATTTTCTCAATATGAAGTTATAAAGCTATTAATGATTGGATCTCAGACATTTGATGTTTCAACACCACTCCCCAACCAGTGTCTAATTTCCTATAATGCTCCTCTGCCCAGTTGATTCCTATTAAAGGTGTGTTTTTACGTATATCTTAATGCATAGTTTGAATATATTTATGTTCACATAAAAACACATCACTTGTAGGCTCTTTAGTCCTAGGTTAAAGATGGGTAAGGTAGAGTTGAGTTTATATACAAGAAAGTAAGACAATTCAATAAATATTAAACACTAAGCATTTTTGTGTTATTTGAATCCCACCATATTAAACTATTAATGTTTTAACTGGGCAGGGAAAAAATAAAATTGTTCAAGTTTCACAATGTTTTACAAAGTAATTTTTGAAGGGCGTGGTCAACAGGAATATATAACAAAAGTGAAAAACAAAATAAAGCTGAGAAATTAACAACTGTGCAGTTGGATTAAAGCCAATATCAGTAGATTTCATTAGAGTGGTAATGATTCTAAATACACCAATCAAAATGCTAAACAAAAGGATTCTCTTATGAATGCAGAATACAGTAATTAGAATAGAGAGTGATGGTGGGAATTGTTTTATATGTAAGGATTTCTGAACTCAAGTCCTTCAGATGTTTTCTCAGGAGAGCCCCTGACACCTAACAAAATCATAAATATAGACCACTTTTAAGGAAAGAAATTCAGATTCCCAATCTTGCCATCTTGAATGTTATGCATGTCAAAAAGAGCAAATGCATTTGCCTATAGGTGAAGATGATGGGTCCAGCTTTCTACCTATGTTTTGGGTGGGTTTTGGAGCTGAGGGGATGATGTGTATCTAACTTGTTTTGTGCAAAAAGGATTGTGGTGATATATCTGTCCAGTTAAAGGGACTGTCCATAGAAAAGTAGAAATGTCCTTTTCTCTTACCGAATTGTCACTAAGATTGTGTACAATAATCTGAGGTCTAGTTAGGAGATAATATATAAAGATATTACCTGAAAAAGGAACCTATTACTTTCTAAATAATAGCTTTTAAAATCCAGGAGTTCATTCAGAATGGGTGCATTAAACAAGGAGGAATAAATTGCTTCTATAATAGACTGTCACTTGAGGACCATTTGTGAACTTAATTTAATAACTATAGCCAAAATGCAGCCATATTTTAGTTTTATGTAACATATACAGAGACTCTTCAATGTATATGTCTTTTATAAACATCAATCTAAAATACAAGCAGGTTTGTGATTGTATTTGAATTCTTATTGAATGGAAACGATAGCAGTTATAATTAGTAGGCACTTAACATTAGGTTTGAAAGTTCTGAAAGTTCAGTTGCTTGAGAAACTGACTTTGGCTTAGAAAGGTATTAACTGCATATTCAGGAAAGAGATAGGTGAATTTCATGGTTCCTGTGTTCCCAACTCTATGTTTTCTAGATTTATAAAATAGGCAGAACAAGTATATGACTTGACTAGACTTTTATAACTGCTAAAGTTTCTGAGTTTTTATTTTTTGGCCTCTAGTCATAGATCTGTGAGTGCATGTAACTGGATGAAATAAAACATAGTCACTTTAATTTCAAATAAGAAAGTATTAAGGAAGAGTCATTACAAAATTTAACCTTAACCACAGTAAGTAGAAAAATGTGGGACATGTATGAATAATATTTGTGACTCATTACAATGCTCACCTTGTGGGCCAGAGAGTATAAAATATAAGGTACTTGCTTTATAGCCAACCTGATTTCAATCCTCAAATCACAAAATCCCAAATGGTCCCTTAACACTATCATGAGTAATTCCTGGGCAGTCAGTAGTAAGCCTCTAGCAATGCAGGTTGTCACACAAACACCTTCCCACATACGAAATACTCACCTGTAACTGAAGATATTCTTAATCTTTCAAAGTAATGTAAGGAAGTAAGCACTAATTCAATCCTCATTTAAAAATAAAAATAAAATGTATATAAAAACATTTAAACCAACATGGAAACAAAAGCTTAAAGATATGAATTCACAAATACAAAGTCATAGATCCAGTATTGTTTTTGTTCAAGTGTCGGCAAAAATAGTTGTCTCCGCATCGTGCCATTTAAGTTTTCCTAACTTTCTTCTTTTTTGTTCCTCTCCAAGTATTACATGTGTGAAGATAAGAGAGTATAGAAATATGATATTTAAATATACACGGGGAGGCGTTTACTCAGTGGTGTTCTGTACTTAGTCCTGACTCGGCTTAGGGATCACTCCTGATGAGCTCAGAGAATTCTTTCAAGTGCCATACTTGGTGTATCCTTTGCTAGCACCGCAAAATATAGATTTTCCTGTAATGGTCGCATGTAGAGATAGGAAGAGTTGGCCTGGGATCAACATTAATAAAATGCTAGTCTAGAGTGTTGGAGTGAGGAGCATATATATTATACCAGAGATTGAAATTCAGGCCACTCAGTCTAAACTTGTTCGTTCTCCTCTCTCTCTCTCTCTCTCTCTCTCTCTCTCTCTGTCTGTCTGTCTGTCTCTGTCTCTCTCTCTCAACAAGAGTCATGCCTCTGACCACCCTCCATGTCATTTTGAGAGAGTGGGGGCTCTCAGATACTGTTCAGGAGGTCTAGGGAAGCTAGTGTTTCAATAAAAGTACCTAAAAATGTGATTTCATTCTGACCATGTGGTGCTTGCATTACCCAGGACATTTCTGAATTCTAGTCAACTCCAGAACTTATAAGGTGATGCTCAGAACTTTCCGGAGTAGCACATAGTGATACTTAGAGGGTTATGTGGACACTGGGAATTGAAGAACCTGGACCAGGTGCATGCTGAATCTGTCTGCACCCAGAATGCAGCACTATCTTGTGGTTCTATGAGACTTTCCCCCTTGTATTTACTTTGATTTTTGAAGGCAGAATTGTTGAAACAATGTGTCTTAGTCTTTCTAAAATATGGTAACCATAAGTCATAACAAACCACTCCTGACAATTCCAATGCCAAACTCTACTGCAATTACTTAACCATTTATTTATATACAACAATATATAAAGATGTTGCTCATTAGAGAGACACCATGTTTCTTCTATCAGTGATATATTCATATCAGACACTCAATAAATAATTAAATAAATAAATAAATTATCATTTGATAAAATGTTAGCATAAAATATCATAAACATGTGCCAGAGGGCCTTTACCTGCCCACCAGAAAAAGCCAGGTTTGGACCAGGGTAAGGTGAGATAAAGAGCCAGGTAAGAGGAAGCAGAAAAAAAGGCAAGTTGATTCAAAATCTCTAGGAATCAGCAGTAAATAGCAGCAGAGTAGAATTAATTTACTAGTCAGCAGCTAATGAAGTCTAGCTTCAACAACCCACCCACCTATATTTTAGGTGACAGCTTTTATATTGCCAACTATCAGCCAATGCCAATTAGTCAGGAACATAATTAAAAGGGCAGACCCCTTTTATGGCTACTAGTGGGATGTTACAGTAATGTATCACAAAGTAATTTTCTTACCACCAATGTACCAGTGTACCACCAATTTTCTTACCACCTCATTCCCAACTGCCTATCTCTAGGACAGGCATTCTGCTTCTCTCATTATCTCTCTCTTTCCTCTCTGACATAATGGTTTGCACTATTCTCAATGATGGGATGTCATACAGATAATTTTATTCCCTTTCAGTATCTAGTTATTGTCCAGAGTAATCAGTTCCAATTATCATTGTCATAGAAGTTGTCAGTGCAGTTTACTGTCTTTGTTGCAAGGTTCATGTCATGGGCTGGTTTCGTTGGCTTTCGCCTCTATAGTATCTGGTTATTATTACCATAAAGTCTTTTATTTTTCTTGTATCCCACAGATAAATAAGACTATTCTATGTCCACCCCTCTCCAACTGACTCATTTTTCTCAGAATAATTATCCCCATATTCAAACATGTATAAGCAAATTTCATGACTTCGTTTATATTACGGCTGCATAGATTTTCGTTGTGTAGATATGCCAGTTTCTTTAGCCACTCATCTGGCTTTGGGCACCTGGGTTGTTTCCAGATTCTGGTTATTGTAAATAGTGCTGCGATAAATATAGGAGTGCAGAGGGCAATTCTGAATTGTATTTTGTGTTTCAAGAGTATATCCCTAATATTGGTATTGTTGTATCATATGGGAAAACACTTTTCAGCATCATTTTTTAGTACACAACTGTATTTTATTTATTATATATTTTATTTAAATACCTTGATTATATATATGATTGTGCTTGGGTTTCAGTCATGTAAAGAACACCACCCATTACCAGTGCAACATTCCCATCACCAATGTCCCAAATGTCCCTCCTCCCCACCTAAACCCCGCCTGTACTCTAGACAGGCTTTCTATTTCCCTCATACATTATAATTATTAGGATAGTTCAAAATGTAGTTATTTCTCTAATTAAACTCATCCCTGTTTGTGCTGAGCTTCATGAGGTGAGCTGTAACTTCCAGCTCTTTTCTCTTTTGTTTCTGAAAATGATTATTGCAAGAATGTCTTTCATTTTTCTTAAAACCCATAGATGAGTGAGACGATTCTGTGTTTTTCTCTCTCTGACTTATTTCAGTCAGCATAATAGATTCCATGTACATTCATGTATAGGAAAATTTCATAACTTCATCTCTCCTGACGGCTGCATAAAATTCCATTGTGTATATGTACCACAGTTTCTTTAGCCATTGCTCTGTTGAAGGGCATCTTAATTGTTTCTAGAGTCTTGCTATGGTAAATAGTGCTGCAATGAATATAGGTGTAAGGTAGGGATTTTTGTATTTTATTTTTGTGTTCCAAGCGTATATTCCTAGAAGTAGTATAGCTGGGTCATATGGGAGCTTGATTTCCAGTTTTTGAAGGAATTTCCATATTGCTTTCCATAAAGGTTGAACTAGATGGCATTCCCACCAGCAGTGGATAAAATTTCCTTTCTCTCTACATCTCCACCAACACTGTTTGTTCCCATTCTTTGTGATGTGTGCCAATCTCTGTGGTGTGAGGTGGTACCTCATAGTTGTTTTGATTTGCATCTCCCTGATGATTAGTGATGTGGAGCATTTTTTCATGTGTCTTTTGGCCATTTGTATTTCTTCTTTGTCAGTGTCTGTCCATTTCTTCTCCCCATTTTTGATGGGATTAGATTTTTTTTCTTGTAAAGTTCTGTCAGTGCCTTGTATATTTTGGAGATTAGTCCCTTATCTGATGAGTACTGGGTGAATAGTTTCTCCCAATCAGTGGGTGGCTCTTGTATCCTGGGGGCTATTTCCTTTGAGGTGCAGAAACTTCTCAGCTTAATATATTTCCATCTGTTAATCTCTGCTTTCACTCGCATGGAGAGTGCAGCTTCCTCCTTGAATATGTCTGTAGTCTCAATGTCCTGAAGTGCTTTGCCTACTTGTTGTTCTATATATCTTATGGTTTCGGGTCTGATATCGAGGTCTTTCATCCATTTGGATTTTACCTTCGTACATGATGTTAGCTGGGGGTCTAAGTTCAATTTTTTGCAAGTGGCTAGCCAGTTGTGTCAACACCACTTATTGAATAGGCTTTCTTTGCTCCATTTAGGATTTCTTGCTCCTTTATCAAAAATTAGGTGATTGTATGTCTGGGGAATATTCTCTGAGTATTCAAGCCTATTCCACTGCTCTGAGGGCCTGTCTTTCTTCCAATACCATGTTGCTTTGATAACTATTGCTTTGTAGTAAAGTTTAAAGTTGGGGAAAGTAATTCCTCCCACAATCTTTTTCCCAGTGATTGCTTTAGCTATTCTAGGGTATGTATTGTTCCAAATGAATTTCAAAAGTGCCTGATCCACTTCTTTGAAGAATGTCAAGGGTATCTTTAGAGGGTTTGCATTAAATCTGTACAATGTTTTGGGGAGTATTGCCATTTTGTTTATGTTAATCCTGCCAATCCATGAGCAGGGTATGTGTTTTCATTTCTACGTGTCCTCTCTTATTTCTTGGAGCAGAGTTTTATAGTTTTCTTTATATAGGTCCTTCACATTTTTAGTCAAGTTGATTCTAAGATTTTTGAGTTTGTGAATGGGATTGTTTTCTTAATGTCCATTTCTTCCTTATTACTATTGGTTGTATATATAGGCCATTGACTTTTGTGTGTTAATTTTTTAGCCTGCCACCTTGATAGATGAGTCTATTGTTTCTAAAAGCTTTTTGGTAGAGTCTTTAGGGTTTTCTAAGTAGAGTATCATGTCATCTGCAAACAGTGAGAGCTTGACTTCTTCCTTTCCTATGTGGTTTACCTTGATATCTTTTTCTGGCCTAATCGCTATAGTGAGTACATCCAGTGCTATGTTGAATAGGAGTGGTGAGAGAGGACAGCCTTGTCTTGTGCCAGAATTTATAGGGAAGACTTTCAGTTTTTCTCCATTGAGGATAATATTTGCCACTGGAATGTGGTAGATTCCCATTTTCATTACCATCCTGCTGAGAGTTTTGAACAAGAATGGGTTTTGATCAAGACCTTATAAAATGCTTTCTCTGAATCTATTTATATGATTATGTGATTTTTATTTTTCTTGTTATTGTTCTGTATTATGTTGATAGATTTACAGATGTTAAACCATCCTTGCATTCCTGGGATGAAACCTACTTGATCGTAGTAGATGATATTCTTTTTTTTTAATATTTTATTTTAACACCTTGATTACATACATAATTGTGTTTGAGTTTCAGTCACATGTAAAGAGCACCATCCATCACCAGTGCAACGTTCCCATCACCATTGTCCCAAATCTCCCTCCTCCTACCCACCCCCCGCCTGTACTCTAGACAGGCTCTCCATTTCCCTCATACATTCTCATTGTTAGGACAGTTCAAAATGTAGTTATTTCTCTAACTAAACTCATCACTCTTTGTGGTGAGCTTCATGAGGTGAGCTGGAAGTTCCAGCTCTTTTCTCTTTTGTGTCTGAAAATTATTATTATTGCAAAAATGTCTTTCATTTTTCTTAAAACCCATAGATGAGTGATGCCATTCTGCGTTTTTCTCTCTCTCTCTCTGACATATTTCACT
>PVKC010027472.1:0-15747 GCA_004027635.1 Crocidura indochinensis | reverse complement strand
TTAAAAAAATTCTTGAGTTTTTCCTTTTTTGTATTGTTTTTGTTCTTGGTTTTTGGGGATATTGGTCTATATACCCTATGTTATTCAAGGCTTACTCTTGACCACTCTGACCACTCAGTGACCACACCTAAAGGGAAGAAGGACTATGTCTAATGCACAAGATATTGAATCATTCTGCCTCTTGCAAGGCAAATACCTAAGTTCTTGTACTAGCTTTCCAGCATGATCTGTTAGGTTTTCTTTACTCCATCAAGAACTATTTTTCTGGAAGCATATGACTTTATTCATGTGTTTGGAATGCTCTAATGAATTACCACACACTGGGTGTCTAAGACAATAGGTATCTATTTCTCACAGTGCTGGAGACTTGAAAGATTCAAGAGCAAGTACTGGCTAATTCTGTATTTCAAGATAGTTCTCTCTTGGTATGCAGATGTCTCCCTTCTTCATGAACATTCACATGGGGAAAGTGAGAGGGGGAACATAAATCTTCTCTTCATATAAATATCCCAATTCCCATCATGGGAATCCACTTTCCAGACTTTATCTAAATCTGATGACCTCCCCATACCCCATGCCCAAATTGAAGATTAAGGTTAGAAGGTTTGGGCTATAAGCATTGAATTTATGGTGCAATTTTAAAGAAAGTTCTGATTGCTCTTATTTTTTTCTTCTTTATTTTCCTTATTGTTTACTTTTTCATCCAGTCTTACTGTTAAATGTTATATGGGTAGAACACAACATAATGAGGACTGAAAGCTTCAGACTAGTGACAGGGGAGAAATATTCCTTCTCCCCAGCATTTTCTCAATTTTTAATTCTATAAGTTTTAAGAATGCTTTGCTAGAAATTACCACAAGTGAACTCTTACAGTTTGCTCAATGAGCTGTTTCAGGAATTTTTAATGAGAAAAGCTATCTCCTGTGAATTTTTCCCAGTCAAAGATATATATAGTTTAATATCTTCTATGGCTTGTAACTTTAAGGCAAGAAAGTACTTCTAAAAGAAAAATTTTGTGTGCACACTAATGTGTATTAATAGATTTTGATCAAAGTAAGTAAATATAATTAAGAAAAATCTATATTAATTTGCATATTTACTTTAAAGTCCATTTTTTAACTTTATTTAAACAACTTCGTTACAAACTGTTCATAATACAGTTAGTATTTTTTTTCCCACAGTTACCCAGTTGTTCATGATTGAGTTTTACCCTTTCCCAGTGCAGATTTCTCACCACCAATGTCCCAGCTCTTCCCTTCTGACCTCTTCCCCAGCCTCTAGGGGGCAGACATTTTACTTTTCTCTCGCTCTTCTCTGTCTTTCTCTTTCTGTCTCTCTCACCCCTTTTCCATTTAAAACACTGATTTACACTATTATTAATGAGGGGTGCCATGAATATCATTTTATCTCTCTTCAGCACCTAGTTTTTGTTGAGAGATAATTTCAATTATAATTGTTATAGTAGTTCCTTCTCTGCCCTAACTGCACTCCTCCACTAGGCAATCTTACCATGGACTGACTGGTCCTCCTGTCCCTTTTCTCTAGATATTATCATATTGTATTTTTTATGTCCCACACATGAGTGAGATTCTTCTATGTCTATCCCTCTCCCTTTGACCCATTTTGTTCAGCACACATTCTCTATACCTATTCATGCATATACAAATTTTATGACTTCATTTTTCCTAACAGTTGTATAATATAAAATATATTTTAACAGTTTTTATCATTATTATGTAGACAGCATTTGAAATGTCATATCTTTTCAACACTTCTACAATTCTAAATTTTATATACCTCATTTACATAGTCTATCTTTCATTGTAATTTTGTCAAAAATTTTAAAAACAAACATTTTGTTCTAAAGGTAGGTATGATTCATACTTCTTTGTATCTAAGTACATAATGATTAATAAATGCTTTTAGATTAATAGTTATTTAATTATCACTTAACCACATTCTTCTGATGAAATTATTATTAGCCACACAAATCATTGAATATTTATGTACAGTAGTCATTCTACTGGTAAACTTTATTTTTCTCTTAATATTTTTATCTCAACATAAAAAACTCATACATGAGTCACAAAATAACAATGCAAGAAAAAACTAAAATAAAAGCAAATAATCACATAAAACTTTTACTCTAAAGTAAGCCTATGTAGAGAATAACAACCTATAACCCGAGTAATTTTTTGTTTTGCCTTAAATTTTTTATAAGTAAAGTGATACATTTCCAACAGTGCTGGGTAAATACATATACATAGTTATATATAAAGTTATAAATACACATATATATATGCAGTTACCTCATCTCAATATCACCACAGTGCTCAAGTATCTCCCTCCAGACCGTATGTTACTTTCCCCCAGTCTTTGTTTTTAGTTTGTTTTCCAGAACCCACAGTTGGTTATCAATTGTCATTATATACTCTCCTGTTTCTCTATAAACTATAGATAAGTCACAATCTTTTAGTACCAGTTTAAAATCTTAAGGAATACTAGCAAATAAATATGACAGCAAAATAAAAAGTTCCATCGCTATAGTGTATTTTCCTGAAGTAGATGTTATTTTTTCAATTGTCATGTATATTTTATCTAAAAGAAGGAATTGTATGAAACTACAACTAACTATGAAATGAGTTAGAGTGACTATTTTAAACTGTACTGGGAAAATTGCTACTCTATAATATCACTAGCTAATACTGGGAATCAAAAGAAGTATCTTTCTAGTTAGTTCTGACATCTTCTGAGTTTGGAGGTATGAAAACAATAGTTCATCCAAGGTCCTGATACTTTTCCCTGGCTCTCCTAGGTTGCTTACATTGTAGAAAGTCAGCGGGTACGATATGGATGACCATCAAGCAATAAGGGGAAAAAATGAGTGGAGAGAATCTAAGATTAGCTTCCAAAAGCAGGCACCAATTTACTATGTGAAAGCCCTCGTGAAAGCAATTCAGTCATCAGTCAAACTGAGAATGACTATGACCCTGGCTGACATCTCATTACAACCTCACAGGGACCCTGGGCCAGAACAGCTGTCCAACTCAGCAACTCCAGAATGCCTGACACAAAAACTATGACTGATAATAAATATTTATTGGAGTTTGAAGCCACTAATTTTTAATTTGTTGTGAAATAAATAAATAATGCATATCACAATCATTATTAAGATAGAGAAGAGGCAGGAAGAACAATAACAGTAAATCAGAAGCATTCAATATTCAAATCACAAGAGTTACTGTGACAATGACTTAGATTTGTGGCCTAAAGCTTCTTTAGCAAAAGAACTATGCAAAAGCAATGTAGAAAGAAATGCATCTATGAAAAGGGCTGTGCTCTTTGCATAGGGTAGAATTAAATGGTATAATCTAAAAAGAAAAAAATGGAAGTCTCTACATTAGTCATAATTGTAGAAACCTTTCTAACAACTATTATAGAAATATAAATCCAAATTCACTTTTTTGCTTTTACAGATGTAACTCTAATAGGATTTCAGTGAGTCATATTTCTAACTGTATTGACCTTTAGTCCTGAATTTGGATTTTTCCCTCAGGTTATTCTTAGTCATTATAAAAAGAACTTACTTTAAAATTATGATTTTAGGGGGCCAGGCAGTGGCGCTGGAGATAAGGTGCCTGCGCTAACCTAGGACGGACCCCGGTTCCCCATATGGTCCCCCGTGCCTGCCAGGAGCGACTTCTGAGCGAAAAGCCAGGAGTAACTCCTGAGCGTCACCGGGTATGGCCCAAAAACCAAAAAAAAAAAATTATGATTTTAAATTTATGATGTATAGATGATTTCTTCATCTACAAATTAACTTACAATAATTCTAAGTGTATTTAAATATCTCTATTATTGCTGCTTACAACATGACATATTTACAAAAGCTTTTATTTCCACTTTGAGATTAAGTTTATAAAAATGAATGACACTTGATATTCTTAAAAGGCCGTTAGCTTCTGAACTTCCAAAAACTGCAAATATATTATATTTTCTTAAAAATCAACTAGATCTTTAAAATAGCCATATTCTCTTCTTTTGCAATTTGACTTTATTGTGTCCCATTCCTTAACTGGCTAAGAGGTGAATAAAATGGACTAATTTCTGACAACTCCCAAGAGTAGGCATTTCAATAAACATTAATACTTTTAGTAGTGGCTTAATTTTTTAAGAAATTAGTCTTGGAAAAAAATATTCTCACATAGACATTTGCCAACCCTGTAAAAACACAGGCCTAGTTTTATTGATAAACAAAGAATTTGTATTTGGGTAAAGGAGGACATTTAGTACAAATGAGCTTTGGAATAAGAAAAAAATAACAATAGTGCACTAAACAAGTCTAACTTATTTTACTCCTATCTATATATATTATCATTTTAGAAGCTCATTTTTCTTTGTGCACTCTAAAAATGCTGTGGAATATCAAATTTCATCCTCCCCTACTCACTACTTCATTATTCCCTCCATCTTTCCCTAATTAATTTCTCCTTTCTTCCTCCCTACTTCTTTCTTTCTGTTATTCATTCTTTCTTTCTTTTACTTTTTATCTTAATATGAAAATTTGCTGTTTGTATTCTATTAAAAAAGATTTAAAAGGCGTTTGAAAACAAATTTGCAAATTTTGGTAGTAGTGGTTGAATTTATACCATCTGTAAGAATTATGTTAAGTCTATTGCCTGCCAGGAGTGAAGAATCAGGAGTAACTCCTGAGCATTTCTGATCGTGGTCCAAAAGCCAAAAAAAAGAGGGGGTGGGGAGTGGAGAAATGAACACTAACCAAGAATGTGCTATTTAGATAATCATTCAGATTTGAAGGAATGATGTAAAGTTTCATGAACAGGCAACAACTTAAAGAATTCATAGCCTTGAAACTAGTTTTGCAAGATGCATTACAAAACCTTCTCCACAGAACAGGATAAATTTCCCAACATTTGGCATTGAGTATGGCACTCACTAGTGGCGCATATGGTTGCCCTCTACTAGATCAAGAAAGGTATGCTTACTGTTAGTTTGATAGGGATTTTATATACTTTCAATAATGAACCAATATCTTATTTGTATTATTAGTTAAATTACTTAGCAATAATTGTCACAAATTGACTTTTACTGATTACTTTTCTGTTCATTCCATTTGCCTTTATCAAGTTTGTTTGAGACATAATATGAAATAAATTTATTATATGCCTGCCAAGGAGGCAGAATGGAGGGAAGAAGAAAACATCATGGGGGCTTTGGGACACTAGTAATGGAATTGGCGTTGGAACCTTGTATTCCTAAAACAACTCTTTTATGAACAACTTTATAAAAACACAGTGTCTTTATAAAATTAAAATAAAACTATATACATTTTTAAAAAGACTACTGCCTAATGTAGTCAAGTAAATATTATTGCTGTAACTAAATATATATCTGGCTATGACATCAAGTCTTTACAATTAAAAAAATGAGCAATTATTCTCATTTCCACTTTACAGATAGAAAAATCAATGGAAGAAATTAAGTAGCAGTGAGTTTAGAGACTAAATTTATATGACACTAGTTTGTACATCAATAAAAAGTTTTATTTCCTTTAAGAACAATATATTTATGTCAGTACAATATGAAAACCTTTAGAAAAAATTAAGTGAAAACAATATCTATATAGTCACAATATAAAAATAAATAAGTCCTATAGAATAATGTCCGTAAGAGTCTTTGTAGACACTTAAATGCATATTTGTTTATTTAAATAAAATGAAATACTATGAATGAAATATTAAAATTTTAATTGCATTTTAATTCAAATATAACATTTTCAAAGATAGTTCTCCAAAACTCAATTTTTACTTCAAACACAGACTATTATGCTAAATTTGAACTCTTAACTTTCTCTAGGCAAAGGATTAATCATTTTATATTGTATTGTGGGTTTGTTTTGTTTTGTTTTGTTTTGATTTTTGGTCACACCCAGCAGCGCTCAGGGGTTACTTCTGGCTCTATGCTCAGAAATCACCCCTGGCAGGCACAGGGGACCATATGGGATGCCGGGATTTGAACCACCATCCTTCAGCATGAAAGGTAAATGCCTTACCTCTGTGCTATCTCTCCAGCCCCTATATTGTGCTTTTAACATTAAAAATCAAAGTAACCTGGTATTTTATAAATAAATGTAACAAAACATTTTCAGGTGCACATCATCAAAAAATAAACCTGCCTAAATACACTATTAAATTTACTACTGAAAGTCCGATTTTATTCCTTGCCATACTGTCCCTTTTTCTGCTCTTATTAATAGAAATAGATAAGAGGGCTGGAGCAGTAGTATGGTGGGTATATGCTTTGCATACAGCCTATGCAAGTTCAATCTCTGGTTCCATATGCTCCCCAAGTCTGCTAGGAGTAATTTCATATGAATTCATTCAGCCAATCATTCATTTCATATGAATGCCACTGGTGTGAACCCAAACCTCCAAATAAAAACAAAAAGAAATAGATGATAATAAATTCTTAAATAATTAAAAAGGACATCAAATGCTTACTACTGTTTTTACAGACTATAAGAAAATATGAATTATGATTAAGTCATCTATAAATAAAATGAAGTAAAATAAAAGAGGAGGTGCATATCTATCCAAATCTGAGCTAAAGGTCAGGTTTGAAAATATACAGAAATTCCATCTTCCTATTAATAAACCTCATTAGTGCTCTTAATCCTAAAATAGATTATCACTCATTCTTCATTTCAGTTGATATATACATATTGTTTAAAATAAGCTTTTACTATAAATGTTTATTGAAAAGTATTATTTATCTAATGTTTTGCATAAAATTGAATTTATTGACATAGTCATGGCTAATAGGTTACAATAATGATATTGTAATCTATTGATAGTACTTGTGATTTTTACTGAGAAAAGTATATGATTGCATAGTCTAAAAACTAAGTTGTAATAAGTGCCTACTGGTAACATAGGGAAAGGGAGAGGAGAAAAGTGACACTTTTTCATCTGTGATAAATTATATAAGTGATAAGATTTTAAAATAATTTAAATGTCTTCCTTAAATAATTGAATGTATTGTGACTTTAAAGTTTTGAAGTTAAAGGAACAAGAATAAAAGTTTCATTTAAACACATTTTAACAATAACAAAAAGTATTAAAAATATATTCCAAAAAGTTATAGACTCATATAGGTCAAATGAACAATTCTTTCTAAATGGTTATAATATATGGTTTTAAATTAATGGGCACTGTAAATGGTAGAAAGAATGTCTTTTCTTCCATGCAGAGAAGTTATACTTCATATGACAGCTGAAAGATATCCAAAATACTAAATCAAAAGCTGGAAGAAGGAATTAAGGAAAATTATACTTGCTCAAGTCATTTGAGCTAAGAAAGGTTCATGGTCAGTTGTCTCTTTAAGTTAGGAGAGAAAGCCAGAGTTATGTAGTAATAATTGTAACTGATAACCAGGGAGAAAACAATTTTCTCCAATATCTTATGCTTCTTTAAATTATGTTCTAAGTGATTCATTTTTAGAAAATCTTAGAAAAATGTGTAATCAGAACTAAACGTAGCATATTTGTCATATAAATTCTCAAACATGGGCATATATTCAATGGCATTTCAAAATCTGATAGCTACCATCAGTTTAATAAATTGCAATAATGTTGCATTATCCTTCCCATTCAAAAAACCCATTCTTTTTGTATTTAAATAGAAACATTTAAAAAATCACATAAAGTAGAGCCAGAGAAACAATGCAGCAGGTAAGTCAACAGCCTTCCAAGTATCTGACCGGGTTCAATTTCTGGCCCCCAATTTGGTTTCCTGAGCCTTGCCTGGAGTAGTTCCATAGAACTGAAAGGAGTTAGAACAAGAGGTATATTCCCCAAACAAACAAACAAAAATCTTACAAATCATATCCAAACCAACATAAAGTTGGAAGGGGACCATATATGTGACTTAGTTGAAGAGTATTTGCCTTGTATGTGTAAGGCACTGGATCTGAGCCCTGATATTGAAAAAAGTAAACAAATTACAACAGCACAGTTGGAAATAAAATTCTAGTAAGTTGGTTACTCGTACTTAATTCATTACAGTCAAGGACTCATATATTCTTATTCTTGGAAGTGGTACTATTCCCTGTATCCTATAGTGTAACCTAAAGCACAGCAATCTAAATCTTTAATAGACATTTGATCAGCCTATAGAAACAAATTCTTTCAGAATAAGACTTCTGAATCCAATGATCATGATCTCTTGGTTTGATTAATTTCACTGTGGAATGTTTAAATCAGATACAATGACTATAATGATATATGTAGCTGGAGCATTTTTGGCAGGAATAGTAAATCAAACTGGGCTTTATCCATGATGGCAAAAAATCATTGTCCTAGTTTGCAGCTTTCGGTATTTTCAATGTCTCTTGCTTAACGGATCATGCAGACTAAGTGCTAGTTGTAGTTAATCTCAAAGTTGGTACAAAGTAGTGACCATACAATAAAGTAGTACAACTTCCCAAATCCAAGAAAAACCTTTGTCTTTTATTCAATGTCTGTTGAGCAAGGTTTGTGACTGAAAAGCAAAATGCCTCCCTGATATCCTCAGACATAGATCTTGCTCACCTGATTATAGAGAACAGTATTTGCCATAGAAGTCTCTGTGGGAATATTCATTTGAAACACAAATATTCCCACATTCTGGTTTAATCCTCCAAACCTTTTGTCACCACAAAAGCACCAAGGGGAGAGTAAATGAACTTGAAAGGAGTCTATATATAATCCCATGACAATATATTTCAAGGGTGGAGAAACCCTGTATCTCTTAGGTGAAAGGGATTCCTTTTTCAAATGACTCCAATATTTACTGTGCCTATGCAGGAGGGAAAAAAAGAGACAAAAAGCACAAAATAATCTTTTATTTCTTTTATCTAGTTTTTGTTGATTTCTTTGTTTTGGGGTGTATATTGAAGTAGTTGTCCACTTTTTTATTTATATATTTACTTTCTTTATTCTTTTCTCTTCTTCCTTTTTGCGCTCTGTCATGTCTTTTATCTCAAGACCATGGCAATTATGTGGTGCATATCTTTATTGCTGCAGTGCTCACTGGATATCTTATTTGATACTTTATTTTAACTGTTGTGGTGTTTCATCTTCTCTTTTCCCCTTTGTCTCTCAAACTGAGGATGAGAGCTTCTAGAAGGACTCTGCCCATTGTCGGCATAGTTGATTTTTTACCCCATTTTATTACTTTTCTCTTCCTCAAACAAAACCACATAACTTGAACTATCTAGTCCAGCCTCCCAATTAGAGGGGGAATTAATGGAGGTACCAAGACCAAACAGTCATAAGATCACTAAGTAATAAACCAGACACAGAGGGGACCACTCATTCTAGCAGCCCCTGGGGTGAGGGTGGAAGATATGGGAGGCAGGATGGGATTGAAGGTAGAGGGAGGACAATTCGGTGATGGGAATTACCCTGATTCAATGTTAATATGCATCTGGACTATTACTGTGAACGATATGCAAGCCACTATGATTAAAATAAAAATTATATTAAATTAGGTATTGTTTCTATTCTTAGTCTGCACAACCACAGCCCATTTGAATGTATCACCTTACATTTGACTATATTACAAGAGAAAATCTCACTAATCATGATGATACACCATGTAAGATGTTATTTCTATCTCTTTTTGTGGCTTTCTGATATAATAACTAACTTCAAAACCCTTTAAGAATATGCTGCTTTAGGTAATAATGATCTTACTCTAAGTTTTCCAGAAAATATAGCCTATAATTTAGAAGGAACTGTACAACTAGGGAATAAAATGCAGAGGAGGATAGGTGAGATAAATGGATGTAAAATAATGAGGAAGTATAATAAGAGAATGAAATTTTCACCTGGCCACTATTTAGTGCCTGTATATATAGATAAGTATTATAAACTGGCTGGCAGTAAGAGGCAAGAAGATGGACTGAAGGTAAGAACTATATGGTACAGTCAAAAGGGAAGAAGTAAAAAGAATCAAGGCACTCATCGATCTGCAAAGATTAAGCATATTCAGAATTTACATAAAATGTGGTTTGTATTTTTTCTTTAAAAGTATAATTTAAAAGTATAAATAATTTGAATTATTTTGCTTGTTTTACTTCTATTATTTTTGTTTTAGGATCTGAACTAGTTGAAAGGAAGCAAACTTTAGAGCACAACAATTAATGTAACATCAAAATTAGTTTATCACTGCCCTCTGCTGTATGACTTACTATTTAGATAAGAAAATGTTAATACTGAGAGGTGTGCAATATGTCCCAAGAGTGTTGGATGTTTTTCAACAGCAAATGTGTGCAGTTCATTTTCTCAGCTTTGGCATTATGAAATTTGTTTTAGAAGCAGTAACTATTTGTTACAGATGGCTGCTTGTACTGTGTTTGTCAGGATGGTTAACAACAGTCCTGACCCATACTCAGTAGATAGCGCAAGCTAAATTAAAACTGTTTCTAAATATTGTGGGATGTTGCCCCACCAAGAGATTTGGTAAATTCAGTACTTTCTAAGAATTACTAGTCTACAATTTATCAACCTAGCATGTGTCAGATGAATCAATGCTATTTCCATGGAACCACTACTAATCTATATCTTTTCAATATCTATCCAATATTCAATATCTAAAGTTGCTTATTTATCCAATCAGTTCAATTACAAAAATGCTCATTTTGAATAAATTAAAAGCCATGAAATGTTAAAATATGTCACATGATGTGGCATAACATAATGTATTATTCTTTTCATTAGTAGCCCCTCCAACTCTATCACAGTACACTGATGGTGCAGAAGGAGGTGCAGAAGGAGGGACTAATCGAGCCATTCAGAATGTTATCCTCTGACCATTATTAATTCCAAAATATGAATCATGTTATTTCTGTTACCTCAGCTCACCTTACATAGCATTTTGTATATAGTTTTGTGCTTTGGGATTTAACTTGGAAACAATATTTCCTCTTGTATTTTTGACCTCATTTCCTATGTATGTATCTGCTTCCGCCAGATTCTGACCTTTATGTGTCTGACCCAAGATAAGTCACAGGACTGGGTCATGGGCAATGATCCTGAATACTTCCTTTGTTTAATAACTTTGCATTTTAACTTTGGATATAACTTTATAACAATATTAATATATTAATATATGGTATGAAATTGATCATGTTAAGAATACTTGAGAAATATTTTCCCAATTTTATATACTTCACAAAAATTTAAGGGCACTAACACAATATACTTTACCATTCGGATTGCTTTCATTTCTCATTTTCTCTCTCTTTCCCTTTCTCCTCTTACTTCTCTTTTGTCTTTTTCTTTCTTTTCTCTTTATTCAAGAGATAAAATTTTAATATAATTATAAAATATTAAAGTATTCTGTAAAATACAGAACTATATGAGAATAAAATCACCATGGTTCCATTATTTTTGATAAATAACTATTGCTAGCTTTAAATTTTAGGTTCTAGTAAGAATTTAATGATATATATATTCACTTCCTACTTTTAAAAGTACTGTAATTCTAATCAATATTTGAAATACATTTTTTCAATTTGATATGCATCCTGTTCTCCCAAACAACTAATGGTTGCAGAAATAACCACACAGGGTGTCATGTACTACCATGTAGAAGCAACAAAGGAAGAGAAGTTCAATTAATTTCATAAGAAGATACAGAGAAGCCAGGATATCATGGAATATTCTGATGCATTAGAGAAGGCATTGTATATCAATCAGTGTAAGCATCTCAACTTTTATGTTTCCTTAAATTAGAGCTTTCTTTTAAAGAAGATTTAACTTCACAGTAAAATTAAGGGGACAGCTATTAAAATTTCTCATATTTCTTGCCTCTACATATGCATTGCCTGACCCTTCTTAATACACTTCACCTAAGTGGTATGTTTCTCACAATAAATAACCTATACTATAATAACACTAAGCTCAAAATTAAAATGTAGTACACTTTTGGTGCTGTGCACTCTGTGTTTTATACAAATATAGTAATTTACATCCAACATTATAGTATCATACAAAGTATTTTAATTTCCTAAAAATGTTGTCCTCTGCCTCTTCACACCTCTAATTGCATCTATATCCTTTAATGCTTGGCAACAATTGTTTTTTTTTTACTATCTCCATAGTTTTATCTTTTCCAAAATGCCATAAAGTTGGAATCATATTATTCAATATGTATTATTCAAATGGACTATTTCATTTACTAAATAATATTCCATTTTCTGGCTATAAGTTACTTATTTTATTCATTTATCTACTAAAAGAAATTCTAATTGCTTTAAATTTTACCCTATTTTGATTCCCAGCACAGATCATTGCTAGGAGTAAGAGCTGAGCACATTTTAGGTGTGGCTCCAACCACCAAGAAACAAACACACAAAAAAATAGAGTTCTAGATTTTTGTCATTCTAACACATCTATAGTCGTAAAGTCCTTTCAATTTAATTTCCTCATGATGTATTTTATATTAATAGCTTACAATTGGTTAATTTTTAAGATGTAGACCAGACATTACTGTTTACAGTATTTAATATCTGCTTAGAGAGTAATAAAATAATATTTAATTACAGGGGCATCTCCCACCTTGAAAATATGTCATGTGGTCCCAACTTAGACCCCAAGTGATTAGACACCAACCGTTCAGCCTTGAACCCTGGATCCCAGACATAGAAATGACACAGTTCTTCACAACAGTCACAAGAAACAGATCCCATCCGGGACAGCCTTAATACTGCCTGGACACCAACAAGTGCCAGATCTAATATGATATCCTGAAAATGAGAAAACTGGGAACAACTTGATCTAAAAGCAGTTTATCCTACCTCACCATCTAATGATAAGACAAAATCAGAAGACTTGTCACCCTTTGGTCTGTCCAAATGCCAAGATCGCGATTTACAGATGACTGGCTGATAGAACCATGACCGGACTGTATTTCTCCTGGGACCAATAAAAAAAAGTCCTAGTCTAGGTTTTGAGCTACGACCTGCACAACAACCATGAACCTCTAGTTCCAGAGGTCTGTCTGAGACAATTGCAACAGAATGGGTCTTCTGGAAACATAGCGAAAGACGGGATCCCAGGCCCCATCTTAGGATCAGCGCAAAGACCAAGACCACCAACCATAGAAGACGGATTAAAATGACACTGAGGGAACAGAACTTCTAGAACTACAAAGAAAGACTTCATCGTAAGTTCCACTCCCTGACTTGTGCAGATACCGAGATCTCTAGATACAGAGGTCTGATTTTATCACCCAGGACGGAGCAGAAGTCTTCCATACACCACAAAAGCACCAAGGGGAGAGTAAGTGTACCTGAAAGAAGTCTATAGTTAATCACATGACAATATACTTCAAGGGTGGAGAAACCCTGTACCTCTTAGGCCAAGGGAATTCCTTTTTGAATGATCCCAATATTTACTGTGCCTGTGCAGGAGGGAAGAAAAAAAAGGCAAAACGCACAAAACAAATTTTTCTTATTTATCTAGTCTTCGTCAATTTCTTTGTTTTGGTATGGATATTGAAGTTGTTGTCTCCATTTATATCTATTTTTTTCTTCTTTTCTTTTCTTCCTATAGGTGCTCTGCCATGTTTTTTATCTCATGACCATGGCTTTTATGTGGTGCTTATCTTTATTGTTAGCGTGCTCACTGGACATTTTATTTGACACCTCTTTTTGTACTGTTGTGGTATTTCACCTTCTTTTTCCCCTTCATCTCTCCAACCTAGGATGAGAGCCTCCAGAAGGACTCTGCCCATTTTTGGCGTATTTGATTTTTTTCTCCACTTTATTACTTTTCTCTTCTTCAAACAAAACCACATAACTTGAACTACCTAGTCCTGCCTCCCAACTAGAGCAGGAAATAAGGCAGGTACCAAAACCGAACAGGGGTAGGACCACTAAGTAGTAAGGCACAGAGGGGACCACTTATTCTGGCAGCCCCAGGGGTGATAAGGGAGGTAGGACGGGAACAGAGATGGAGGGAGGGCTATTCGGTGATGGGAATTCCCCTGATTTTATGTTAATATGAACCTAAAATATTATTGTCAATGATATGTAAGCCACTATGATTAAAATAAAAATTATATTTATTAAAATAATATTTAATAACTGTAAATACCTGAATCTTGGTGTTTTATACTGCACATTTATATTGTTCTGCAGTATTTTGTGTTAATTTGTTACTATCATTGTTTATAAAATAAAATATAATTTCCCACAATTATTAAGTAAATTTCTTATGTTTAATCTAGTCTTATGGGGGAAATGAGTAGGGAGAGATAAGATAGGGAAAGGAGGGGTTTCAGATCTCTGATTGATGATTTCATTATGGCTGAATTTACATATGTGATCTGACTGGCTAATTTACTAACATCATTTGCATAAAACAGATGACTTAATCTTATATGCACATATTATGTCACTGCAGAATGACTGGTCATCCTCCAAACCCTATTTGCTGAAGTGCAGATGGCATCATTTTTTACATGCTGATATAAAAGCTTTTGCAATGATCACTCACACCCTATTTTGCATACACAACCAGATTAGTTTTTCCAATTGGATAACTTCATAGGGTGTAACAGGGGTCTCAAACTTTTTAAACAGGGGGCCAGTTCACTGTCCCTCAGATCATTGGAGGCTGGACTATGGTAAAAACAAAAACTACGAACAAATTCTTATGCACACTGCATATATCTTATTTTGAAGTGAAGAAACAAAATAGGAACAAATACAGTATGTGGCCACAGGCCGTAGTTTGAGGACCACTGGACTGTAACCAATAAGATAGCAGAAAACTAAACAGTTATTATAATTTCTATAAAGCCAGACCACTGTCGAGAAAGTTCCCATTTTATCCAGTTTCTGATCTTACTGACCTTCCTGCATTCCTTACCTGTACCAATTTGATCTGTTAAAAGTCACAAAACTGACAACTTTTGATGGTTACTGTACTAATATTAGTTATCTACATGAAGTCAAAGCAGATTGCTAACTGCTGTAACAAATTTGATATCCATAAAGGGAACTTTAATAACAGCTTAAGGGTGAATGCAATGGAAGTATCTATCCAGAGGCCTTACTAATGAAACTGCTTCTCTGGCTTTACCTTATGACTATGAAGTACCAGGGCCATTTAACCAATTTATGCCATTCCTGGACACAAGGCTAGCAAGAATTTTCTTCTTCTTCTTTTTTTTTTATTAATCATATTGGTTTACATGTCATTCACAGTATTATTCCAGTTACATATAAACATTGAATCAGGGGAATTCCCATCACTGAGTTGTCCTCCCTCCACCTCCGTTCCCATTCTGCCTCCCATATCCTCCACCCTCTCCCTGGAGTCTTCTAGATTGAGTGACCCCCTCTGTTTCTGGTTTATTACTTAGTGATCTTATATCTGATTGGGCTTGGTGTCTCCATTGCTTCTCCCTCTAATTGGGAGGCAGGATTAGATAGTTCGAGTTTTGTGGTTTTGTTTGGGGAAGAGTACAGTAATTGAGTGGGGTAAAAATTAAGTATGCCTACAATAGGCAGTCCTTCTAGCAGCTCTCATCCTTGGTTTGAGAGAAGGGGAAAAGAAAAGGTGAAACACCACAACATTTTACAAAGACATGTCAAATAAGACATCTAGTGAGCACTGCAGCGATAAAGACATGCCCCTCATAATTGCATGGTCTTGAGATAAAAGACATGATGGAG
>PVKC010027471.1:0-15740 GCA_004027635.1 Crocidura indochinensis | reverse complement strand
CAAAGTAAAATTTTAACTAGTCATATGGAATTAGGGCCAAACATATGACTCTGTCCTCTAATAACCTCTTTAAATACCCCATTTCTAAATATAGTCACATTCCAAAGTTCTGGTGGTTTTAGGGATCCAACATATTGGGTTTCAATATGTGTATTTTCAAAGGACACAGTTCACCCCCAAACAACATACTCATACTAACTAGGTAGTCTTCAGCAAACATTTTTGGGGGGAGCATAAATTAAGTCCAAGGCTATGTACATGCTAGCAGGTGGTTACCCACTCAAGCTATTTCCCTACCCTAAACATATTTTATACCTCTTGTCGTTCCTTATTCATGTGGGAAAAAATGGTCACGGTAACACAGCCTACTTCAGGGGGTGGTTTTGAGCATTAATAGCATCAATATCTCATGTGTTAATGTGAGTTATAACAGTGACAGAAATGAGTAAATTCTGAGAATTTTCTGAGAAAATCCATATAGCAAAGCCTCTTTATGCTCAAAATCTATGACCCATTAGAGTAAGATAGAACTAACACCATTCAGATGCATAAAAAGGTAATATCAGTTACTTTTACTGTTTCAGAGTATCAAATGAATTAGATTCCCACAAGAAAACATGTAAATTCATGGTAGAGTAGACTGCTGGAGCACAGTAGAGCTTCCAGGCACCTCCCTGGCATTGCATCCTGGCACTCAACTATCTCCTTATCTCAGCCCTGCTAACCAAGGTAGCTAAAAACACGACAAAAATCTCCATCCTCATCAAAAAATATACCACTCACCTTCGACTGCTTCCTTGCCAGCAGCTATATTGACAAGAAGAAGATATTTCATAACCTCCTATATTGATTTTTAAAATGCAATGGAGTGTTTCTGCCTTTCTCTCTCTCTTTCTCCCTTTAACATCATGACAGAAGGCAAGCTCCCATCCATCTCTGCTAAAGAGACCTTACAGGGAGATTAAGATATGTCTGAATCTTTGATTTTCTTTTTTTTTTTTTTCCCTTTTTTTATTTTTTTGATTTTTGTGTCGCACCCAGCAATGCTCAGGGGTTACTCCTGGCTCTCTGCTCAGAAATCACTCCTGGCAGGCTCAGGGGACCATATGGGATGCCAGGATTCAAACCACTGACCTTCTGCATGCAAGGCAAACGCTCTACCTTCATGCTATCTCTCAGCCCCTGATTTTCTTATCACAACATTTGAATGTTTCAGACCAGAAACAAGCATGATAATAGGCATTCTTCATTTTCTTCGTATTTCTGAACCCCGGTTCTCAACTTTCTTTAATCAATGTGAACTCTGGAGATAATCAACTCTTCCCATAAAGTCACAGGGTTCCTGAGCTTGAGAATAATTGGTTGATGCTACGTCATTTGAGGAAAATTTTATTGTATGCTTATCCTAGCTGTAACACCAACCACTTAAGGCAGGCTTTTGGCAATTCTTATTCAGGCAACAGCTCCTTCCTTTGGTGCATTAGTGTACAGTTCTAAACACTGGGCTCTATCACCTTTTAATACATGGTGTATCTTTTAATTACTAAAGACTGATAGAAGGAACTCTTGTTTACTGGTCAATGAGTTAAGAACCTTAATTTTTTTTTGGTCAGAGAGTTTCCAATGAGCTACTTTTTTTTTTTTTTTTGGTTTTTGGGTCACATCCGGCAGTGCTCAGGGGTTACTCCTGGCTCCATGCTCAGAAATTGCTCCTGGCAGGCACAGGGGACCATATGGGGCACCGGGATTCGAACCAATGACCTTTTGCATGAAAGGCAAATGCCTTACCTCCATGCTATCTCCCGGGCCCCCCAATGAGCTACTAAGAAGGGCCATGACATTCTCAATAATATTTGGCCAACTAGTAGTGATTCAATGCCAGGACCAAAGGATACAGTGCTGCTTGAGCCCTGCAATCCATACTAAAGACAACTTGGGTACCACACAAGGACCACACCCAGACATAATAAGGGTGAATGTGTGGCACACCAGGATCAGGTACATATAACACATGTGCCCCTAATCCTTGTGTTCTCACCCTGGCACCCAGATGAAGATCTTAAAAAAAATCAATGTGGTTATGGCTTGTCATTTAAGTCATAAATGTTGTGTACAAATTAATTCATGACAAGGAAAGTTTTGAACTGAAAAGAGTTAGTCACAAAGGAAAAAGATGTGGGGTGTAGGATACCTAGGGTTTTCAGATATTTATAACCCAAAAAGAAGTGGCTATAAGAACCCTTCTTCCCCTAAAAGATCTCCTTTATATTTTTAGATGAGCTCAGCACCTATTATTCTTGGCCTGCATCATAATCCTGAACATTAATCCTGCAACTGTGAAATCCCATAAAAGTCTACCTAGCCTGGGGTTCTCCCAGAGCATCCAGGCTATAATCTTACAAAGCCTCCCCATGTCTCCTTCTCTTGTGAAGTAGATCCTTTTATCATTGGGACAACTACCAGCATGTTAGAAATAACATTAAAAGGTAATTCTTTTCTTTTTGGGAAAAGGAGCAGTAATAAATTGAGGAGTCTTGTTAAAGAGTTTGCATAATGTCAATTTTTGTTGGAGGGGAAAGCTTGAAGAAATATTATTGCACTTGAGCATCTCAAATTCAACAGTCTTTAAACTAGTACATTTTTTGAGTAATCTGTGATGGTAACTCTTATAGGTGGTGAGAGATTAGGAATTTTGAGAAAACAGAATTAGAAAATAAGTATTGATATGGCCAGAAATTAGCTATGTGATGTTCAAGCTTGGCAAAAAGTGGTTCTGCTGGGAAGGGAGGGAGGCAGCTGCAGTTGATGTCAGCTGTCATCAAATGTCTCTAATTCCCAGCAAATCCATGGAAGAAATTGCTAAAAACCTCTCCTGCAACATTATAGTATGTTCTAGGTTAGATTTTTATATATCATTGATGAGAAGGGCTTGTTTTTCTTACCTGAGAAATGAGATTTGAACATCTGTACAAAGGTAAATTGACAGAATGCTCCAAGACTTGGACCCCAAAGGTCTTCAATAATACAATGCCACTGGCAAAGTTTACAGAATCAAAAATAAACAGTAGAACTACTAAAATTAAAGTGTTTCTGCATGGCAAAAGAAACATGGGATAAAGCAAAAAAAGTTAAAAGTTAATTGAATGAGAGAAATAGTTGTATTTATATCATCATATAAATGTTTTATATCACAGAATATTTAAATTACTCTCAAAGAGGGGCCCGGGAGATAGCATGGAGGTAAGGCGTTTGCCTTTCATGCAAAAGGTCATCGGTTCGAATCCCGGTGCCCCATATGGTCCCCCGTGTCTGCCAGGAGCAATTTCTGAGCATGGAGCCAGGAGTAACCCCTGAGCACTGCCAGGTGTGACCCAAAAACCAAAAAAATAAAATTACTCTCAAAGAGCAACCAAAAACCTACAAAAAATGGGAAGAAGATTGAATGTGGACTTCTCTGAGGAAGATATATAGATAACCAATAGAAACATGAAAACGTGCTCAGCATCACTTATTATTAGGGAAATCTAAATCAAGACAATGAGATATTATTTCATACAAGTAAGAATAGCACATATCAAAAATAGTGAAACATGGGACCAGATTAGTAGCACAATGGTAGGGCATTTGCTTTGCATGCAGCTGACCTAGAACAGACATGGTTAGACCCTGGCATCCCATAAAGTCCCTCAAGCCTTCCAGGAGCAATTTCTGAGCACAAAGCCAAGAGAAACTCCTTAGCCCCACTGTGTGACACCCCCACAAAAAATAGTGGAAACAATCTGTGTTGGAAGAAATGTGGTGAAAAAGAACTCTCATCCACTGCTCAAGAGAAAGTTGTCTGGTTCAACTCCTGGGGAAAACTGAATGGAAGGTTCTCAGAAAACTTAGAATTGAACTACTATCTGGCCCAGCAGTTCTACTTTTGGGTATCTACCAGCAGAACAGAAATGCACTCATTCAAAAGGACATATGCACACCATTTTTGGTCTTTTTTTTTTAACCACACCCAGTGATGTTCAGAGACTATTCCTAGCTTTGCTCAAGAACTCAGGTCGAGCGCGTGCAAGGCAAGCACCCTATCTGCTGTTCTATCTCTTCAGCCCCATGCACACCATTTTATTGCAGCTCATACTAAACTAGCTAAGCTCTGGGACCAACCTACATGTCCAATGATAGATAAGTGGATCATGAAGATATGGGTATATATATACAGTATATATACAGTATATACACAGCTATAATTGGAATATTACACAGCTATAAGAACTGATGAAATCATTCTACAACATGAATGTATCATGTGCAATGAATTCAGAAGAAATAGGACAAAAACACAAAGGATGGTGTACATTCTAATAACTAAAACTCAACCAATAATAATTTTGTAACCACAGTACTTAAATAAAGTAACTATATATGTATATATATATAAGAAGGAAAATACAGGATGATCCCGAGTTATATGTGGTAATTAGAATAACTGGATGAAGGAATTCTTTATCCTGCTGCTATTCACATAAGGACAGGAATGGATTCCAGAGACATACATTATCAAGTCAATAGATCATTTTGATCAAACCTATAGATGAAAAGTATCTTTTCCTTTGGATCTTTTGGCTATTTGAAGAGTGATCCCCACTCACCTCCAGAGCAGTACTGCTTAAGCACTGGTTTTGTTTTATTTTGTTTTATCTTTGTGTCATATATTGCTGTGCTTACTCTTTAAAAATAATTTTATAGGGGCCAGGGCAATAGCACAGTGGGAAAGGCATTTGCTTTGCATGCAGCCTACTGGGGTTCAATCTCTGGCATCCCATGTGGTCTCCCAAAACTGCTAGGAGTAATTTTTTAGTGCAGAGCCAGGAGTAACTCCTGAGCACTGCTAAGTATGGCTCAAAAAATATTTTGGGGTCACATCCGGCAGTACTCAGGGGCTACTCCTGGCTCTATGCTCAGAAATCGCTCCTGGCAGGCTCAGGGGACCATATCGGATACTGGGATTTGAACCACCATCCTTCTGCATGCAAGGCAAACACCTTACCTCCATGCTATCTCTCCGGCTTCTCAAAAAACATTTTGTCACGTGACCAGAGAGATTGTACAGTGCGTAGGATGCCTGCCTTGTACACATCAGACTGGGTTCAGTACCCAGGATCCTATATGGTCTCCCTAATATTACCAGGAGCGATTCCTCATGCAGAGCACCACTGGTGTGCACCGTAAAAGAAAAAAAAAAACAAAAAGTATCAAATAATGGTGAGTTACAAAATTCTTCATATTAAGTTTTAGGCATACAATTTACCCACCAATTACTTGACCAGTGTCCACTTCCCTCTGCCAGTGTCCTCAGTTTCCTTCCCCATCCCCAGTCTATCTCTATGACATTTTTTTCTTTTTCTTTTTTCCTGCCCAACCTCCCTAAGAATTGTGTTTTATGGGGCCCGGGAGATAGCATGGAGGTAAGGTGATTGCCTTTCATGCAAAAGGTCATCGGTTCGTATCCCAGTACCCCGTATGGTTCCCCGAGCCTGCCAGGAGCAATTTCTGAGCATGGAGCCAGGAGTAACCCCTGAGCACTGCCGGGTGTGACCCCCCCCCAAAAAAAAAAAGAATTGTGTTTTACAATACTGTTACTGATAGGATATTATGTATGTCACTTTACCTCCTGTTCCTGAGTGACCATTTCCCTTACATCACCTAACCCTACCTTCCCCACCATCAGTGGTATACTCTGTGCTCCAGACCTATTCCTTTTAGTGCTCAGGGAACCATATGTGATGTTCAGAATTCAAACTAGAATCATCCACGTTCAAGAAAGCACCTTAGCCACTCTACTTTCTCTGCAACCCAAGAGTCTGCTTTCCTAATTCTCAACCATACTCTAGACCGCACTGATAATTGAGTTTTGTCAGACAGAGTTAGTCTTCTGCTCTCTCCTTTTTGCCAAAACCATCACTGTCACTTCCTTCAGTAAGTCTCTTATCCACCAGGGTGCTCAAGGTAGGTCATTACCTCACCTAAGGCATCAAAGCCCATGATTGCCAAATTTTTAGATGCAAACTTAATGATTTCAAGCATCCATAAAGCTTTCTCTAGGCAAGATTCTGAGAAATGATGGTTGGTTCTGAGAATCTATCCTCAGGGAACTCTTACAATTCCCCCACTGTGAATTTGCAAAATTAGGGATCTGGAAAGAGAACCATTGGAGAAAGAATGAAGGATACTTGCTGGCAGGGTTTCCCATGAATATCTGTTTCACAAAGAATGGTCCAGAACATTTTTATACTCATTCTTGAAATCTGTGTAGACTTCTAACAAGGCCATTTGCAACGCACCATGCTTTTTGGCTAAACTAGTGGATAGAAACTCTGAAAGCAAACTTCACATTCCAACCATGCTGGATTATTTTCCAACCCTGAAGCAAAAGATGGGTTCAAATGAGTTCAGTTGTATTTTTCCCCAGTTTTGGGGTTTTGTTTGGTTCTGTTTTTTAAACTTGAGAAGATACCAATGTGGCTTCTTGAGTTCTGAATCTTTAATTGAGCACAGAAAAGAAGAGGGTTCCTGTTCACAGCTGCTCCAAATCAACACATTGGAGCATTTAACCAGAAGCCAATCAACATGCTCTGTATCTTGAGTCTTACCCAAGATACTTGATGAACAGGGCATTTTGCTATTGTCTGTTTTATTCTTATGGAGGCAGCAATGATGACATTGAATCTTTCTCACTAGAAGTAGTGATACTAAAAATGTAAACTTTATAACCTCAGGTGCTGAGTGCCAGGTTTTAACATGCCCAACACTGGAACAGAATCTGCAAAGACAGTATGTCTGTGTGTATGCTTTTGCAGAGACCTGGTCATTCTGTGCAAGCTTTGATTTTAAATGTTATATTTATTAGAGACTTTTAATAAAGTATCTGAATTAATCTTCTAGAATTGTGAAGTCCAGTGAGCTGGCCACTAATTACATTTTAATGTGATTTCATAAAATACTTAGTTTCTTAATCACATTGGTTAGATTTCAAGTGCCCAGTAACCATATGTTGGCAACAGTTACTATATCTGACTACATAGATTATATATCTTCAGTATCTTCATCACAGAAAATTCTACTAGACAGCTCTTCTACACACAGATCCAAGCACACAAATTCTCTTAATACTTAGAGGCTGATGAAAAAATGGACCTGTCACAGGTGAGTAGAAAATATAAGGAAAAAAGAAAATAATTCTCCCTATGAAGAGACATCAGGTGTCTGGGAGATAACTGAGTAGTTAAAGTATTTGCTGTGCAAACATGAGTTTATGAGCTCCATTCCTACTACTGCCATGTTCATGGAGCATGATCTTTGTGTCTTAATGCTTTCATGTTGTGATGCACAGTGAAATAGCATTTTCCAGCCACATGAGAAGGGTGTGTTTAAGCACATCAACTAAAGACTACAACTCCTAATAGCACCACATCTAAACAAATAGCCTAGCACCTAGACTGTAATCTCATGACAAACACATATGTCAGTCCCACAGTGGATGCCAATGATCAATACAATCAGAATATGCAAGAACACCACAACTAAGAGTATGACCTCTGGTCAGCGGATGTGCAGGAACACAAACCATGTAAGCACTAGAACAGAGAAGCCAAATACCACAAACATGATGTGAGCAACATCCACGAAGGGAATAGAAAAAGGAAAACAGAGACATTGTTGGAGTACAAGGGTTACTCCTAACTCTTTGAACAAGGATCACTCTTTCTTAAAAAAATATTTTTTTGAGATTCTGCAGTTTACAATGCTGTTAATGATGGTTTCTTATGCACATAATCAGAGATCATTCTTGGTGGTACAGGGAGGACTGACTGAATGTAGTGAGTTGTTGGAAGAATTTGTGAGACTGTCAGTTACAGTACACATCAAGTTTCTCAATTAAAAATGGAAAATGAAATTATATTATCACCTACCATATAAAATTATACATAAAATTAATTCAGAGTAAATTAAATATTTTCATGTAATAACTAGAGCCATAAATATGTAGAATAAAACATAGGTAATATACTCTTAGACATTGATCTAAAGATGTAATTGGGGATTTGACTTTGTTTTTTTTTGGTTTTTGGGTCACATGCGGCAGTGCTCAGGGGTTACTCCTGGCTCCATGCTCAGAAATTGCTCCTGGCAGGCACAGGGGACCATATGGGGCACCGGGATTCGAACCAATGATCTTTTGCATGAAAGGCAAGCGCCTTACCTCCATGCTATCTCCCAGGCCCCGGGGATTTGACTTTAATAAGAAGGGATGCACAACATTTTTTAAATGATGAGGCCAGATTGATAGCATAGCTGATAAGGTGCTTGCCTTGCATGTGGACAACCCAGGTTTGATCCCTAGTATCCTATATGGTCCCCCAAGCATGTCAGGAATAATTTCTATGTGCAGAGGCAGGAGTAACACCTGAGCACTGCTGGGTGTGGCCCAAAACTCTCAAAAAAGTTTATAAATAAAATCAGACTACATTAAACTAAGAATCTTTTGTATTGAGAAATAAATCACATAGAGGTTTAGAGGGTATTACAATGGATATATCACTTGCATTGCATGTGACCAACGTGGGTCCATTTCCCTAGCATACCCCATATGGTATCAGAACCCTGCCAGGAGTGAACCCTGCACAAAGAACCAGGAATAGGCGCTGAATACAACTAGGAGTGACCAAAAAATAAATAAATATAAAAACACAACTTAAAATATTAATACTAAGTGAAAGATATATAAGCCACTTTGGTCAAAATAAAAATTGTATCAAAAAATAAAAATAATAAAAAATAAAAACACAACCTACTGAGAGTGTATTTTCACATCATTCCATCACATGTCCAAGGAAGAATTAATATTGAAAGTAGGGCCCAGAGAGATAGCACAGCGTCATTTGCCTTGCAAGCAGCCAATCCAGGACCAAAGGTGGTTGGTTCAAATCCTGGTGTCCCATATGCTCCCCCGTGCCTGCCAGGAGCTATTTCTGAGCAGATTAACCCCTGAGCCAGGAGTAACCCCTGAGCACCACCGGGTGTGACCCAAAAACCAAAAAAAAGAAAAAGAAAAAGAAAAAAAATATATGTGTGTGTGTCAAAAGTAAATAAAGAACTTGGTGCTAGAGTGCTATTATAGCATATTGGGTACTTACTTTGCACCTGACTGACCAAGATTCAATCCACAACACCTAAACTGATTCCCTGAGCATGGGTGATTCTTGAGGATAGAGGCATGAAAAAGCTCTTAGCACTGTCAGTGTAACCCAAAAGCAAAGCATATAAATAACTCATAATTCAACAATTCAATCAAAAGCTAGGGAGGATATCTGGTAATTTTTTCTCAAAAAGACATACAGATCACCAACAGACACATTTTAAAAAGTTTGACTTTATTTAGTATTATGGAAATATAAATAAAAATACAATGAGATATTATCCCATACCTGTGGTAGTGACCAATATCATACAGCATTGCAGCAATTATTGTAAAAGATATAGAGAAAAAACAGATGCAATCTCTTTGGAAAATTTTATGGAGATTTATTTTAAAGAAAATAAAATAAATGTATTAGGATCCAGAAATTTTTACTCCTAGGTATTTATCTGAAGATTGTGAAAACAAAAACGTGAATACCTCTATGTTCACTGCACCACTGATAATAATATTTGACACATGGAAATAAATATTCATTTAAGATGACTGGACAGATAAGTTGTGTTATATATAGACTTGATGAAATACCATTCAGATATTTAAAAGATAAAAGCTCAACTATCAGTAATTTTGTAACTCACAGTTTTTTTAATAAATATTTTTAAAACTACAAAATCTTACCTTTTATTACAAGAATGGAACTTGGGGCAATTATACCAAATAAAATAAGCTAGGAAGTGAAAGATAAATACTGAATAGTTTCACTCAAATTTAGAATATAAATCAAAGAAAATGAACAATGGGGTTTATTATAAACAACATAAGTAACCATTTTTGTCAGGGGGTGGTCACACCTATCTGTGTATAGGCCTTACTCCTGGTTCTGTACTTAGGGATGTCTTCTGGTGGGGTTTGTGAAAGTCTATGGGCTGTCTTAGATCGAATCTGGGTTGGCTACATGCAATGTAAGTTCCCTACCTGCTATGCCATTTCTCTGGCCCCCACCAAAAGTAACTCTTAGTGTTGAAGTGGAAAGAGGTGGTTTTAATGGAGACAGGGTCAGTTTGATCGTGAAACATTCAATTTATAAGTTAAACTAGAACTTTAGTGGTAGGTGTACATATAGCACTTTTAAGATATATATTAAAAATGATGCTGTTCTCCAGAAACATGTAGAATATTGTAAAATAGTAGTAAATCAAAAGTATTTAAGTATATTTAAAATTTTCACCATACAATAACATAATGGCAATCTGAGAAATGAAAAGGATAAGTGCAAGTAAACTTACTTGATTTCTCTATGTACAAATAGCCATCAACCTATGTCCTGTTTTACTTGATTAGATAATATAAAAAGCATGTTATAATACAGTAGATCATATGTTATACATTATGTTATGGCAGCAAATAGCTACCAACTTCACACCAACAATTCCCTACATCTTATTTTGTCAAGATAATCTCCATGGATGTCCA
The DNA here is from genome assembly GCA_004027635.1 of Crocidura indochinensis. NCBI lineage: Eukaryota > Metazoa > Chordata > Mammalia > Eulipotyphla > Soricidae > Crocidura > Crocidura indochinensis. The sequence goes on along the minus strand of PVKC010027471.1, from coordinate 5,074 downwards.
TCTTTGGCTAATACCACCTGTCAGTTCATTTCTAAGGGATAAAGCTGCAGCTGCTAATGACAACTGACAATAACAGCTGCAACAGTAACAGTCAAGCACAACTTTCTTGAGTTTCATTATTTCTGTGACCCAAAATTAATGCAAACATATTATGTCATTTATCCCTGTAGGGTTCTTAATTCTGGAACAGTTGGTCTAGTAGAGTACATCAGACTCCTTTGTTAGGAGTTGCAGAGCAGGAGTGATTGGAGTCAGTGTTAGTTTCTGAGGCATTGAGGAAAAATCTAACAAAACAAAGAAATATGTTAGGGGAGCTATTCTATTAAAAGGAGTTCCTATCCCATGATGATATTTTTATTGCATTCTTTCTAGAATGTGATAGAAATGCACGTAAACTATCCTTCCCAATCACTATTTTCCCATTTTGCATGTAAAACCATGTTTATTTTATAATGTATAATTGTCAACATACTATCTCTCTCACTATCTCCACAGTATTTTCATTGGACTTCTTTTTCTGGAAAACATAAAACTTATTTAGTTAAGTTTGAGTACTAATTACTATAGCATGATTTTCTTTTACTATTCTGCTTTTGGAAGCCCTATTTATTCTTTCTATGGGCATGAAGAAATCCTGACTCTTATGTCTACTTGGAAGAAAACTTGAGGATGAATTTTAAAAGTGCAGTATGAAAATATCATACACTTTTATTGGATAGTAGAATATATGCAAAATAGATAAAAGAACAACAGTTTATAAGTTCAAGGAAGAGCAAACAAATCACACCTTACAAAATTATTTTAATTGTTCTGTTACATTTTTTACAGAGGAACACTATAATTCCTTTCTGAGGAAAAAATGGTAACTTGAATAGTTTGTAAAATAACTAGTTGTCACATTTGTTGAATAATTATAAACACTGGGAAATTATAAGTGACAGGCTGTCATACTGATGCATATATATTATTACAGATAAAGTTACAGTTAAAGTAACTTTTAACAGATACTTTAAGAAATTCACAGTGGGGGCTGGGCGGTGGCGCTGGAGGTAAGGTGGCCTGCCTTGCCTGCGCTAGCCTAGGATGGACCACGGTTCGATCCCCCGGTTTTCCATATGGTCCCCCAAGCCAGGAGCGACCTCTGAGCGCATAGCCAGGAGTAACCCCTGAGCGTCACTGGGTGTGGCCCAAAAACCAAAAAAAAAAAAAGAAAGAAATTCACAGTGTTGGAGCCAAAGTGATAGCACAGCAGTAGGGAATTTGTTTTGCATGTGGATGGCCCAAAAACCAAAAAAAATTTTTTTTCAGTGTAATGAGAGTGTTCCAGTGGTGAATAAAGAGATTATTGTAATAATATTAGCAAGGTGTGGTATGGGAAACTAAAAGTGCTCTTTGTCTCATGAAGATATTAGCTTAATAATAATGTCATGAACCAGGTATTCAAACTTTATTATTGCATTTTTAAAAACTTTAAGAGCCAGTTGAGAGGGGTCAGAGAGATATCACAGCGGTAGGGAATTTGTCTTACATGCAGCCAACTCCGGACTCACCCTGTTTTGATTCCATATGGGCCCCCAGCCTGCCAGGGATGATTTCTGAATGCAGAGCCAGGAGTAACTCCTGAGTGCTGCCAGGTGTGGCACCCAAATCAATCAATCAATCAATCAATAAATAAATAAATAAAGTTGAAAAAAAGCCAGTTTATAGGTTTTAGCATGCCCAGATAAGTAGATGGCCTACAAATAGTGACTTGGAGCAGGTAGGAAAGCTCTTACTCACCATATTTCATCCCAATCCCATTACAGTGAGGTTGACTAAGAGAAATTTTGTAATTCACAGCTTTTTCTTCACAAGAAAAAGGAAAAGATTAAACATGTGTTTAATTATTTTACTTTTTAGGGTTCTCCCAAGGGACATTTTTTTCTTTTTGTTTATTCTAAATATTTTTATTAATATCTTTATTTAAACGCCTTGATTACAAATATGATTGTAATTGGGTTTCAGTCATGTAAAGAACACCCCCCTTCACCAGTGCAACATTCCCATCACCGATGTCCCAAATCTCCCTCCTTCCCACCCCACTTTTCTACCCTGAGTTAGATAAAATTGGCAGCAGCATACTTTGGAAGCCTAGAAGCTTTTTAGAATAAAGACAAAAGCCTTGACTTGCCACAGCACAAAAGCAATTGAAATACCACCTACAAAATCTAAAAGTAGCACATGAATAGAAATGGGAACATCACATTTTTCAAGTTGGGAATTATATATAGTCACAAAGAAGACAGTTTCCAAAATCAATGAGGAAACCTGCAGAATGTCTAGCCAGGCAAAAGGGTAAAGATTTCCCCCTGTACAAAAACAGTTCATAGGAAGCAACTTGATCTGCCCAAACTAATGGACTCACAGTCAACCCAGAACTGGTCAGAGGTCATCCCTAGAGACATGGCTTTCAAGCCAGAGACTGGAAAGAACTCAGTATGGAGCCTGAGCTACTTAATCTGCCCAAACTTGTGATCTTGTGTCCAATTTGGAACAGGTCAGAGGCCACGCTCTGGATCCTGGCCTCCCAAATTTGTAACTACCCACCCAAACTGCAAGATAATGAGTGTCCCAACTACATAAAGTCCCCCTGAAAGGCTTCCCTGAGAGTGGAGAAGACTCTAGCAATGATGTAGGAAAGATACATATAAGGTTACAAAAGGAACCATAATAAAGCAGTACAAAATCCAACCACACGTTGTGGATGAAAATTGTAATCCTGATGACCCTGAAGGTGAAAAATGATTCTGAGTCACAAAAAGAACTCTGCTGCCAGTCTGTGTCTGCCTCAGTTTCTTAGGACTGTGTGGACTACCTTTTCTGCCTGAACATACAGACGGACAGTGATCCATCCACACAGATCAAAAGCCATGCCCAAGAGTGTGGTCTCTTGACCAGGCAGCTGCTTACTTAGTGCAATAGCTAATATATGGAATTGACCTAGATTTCCAATGACAGGTGAATGGATTATAAAGATGTGGTATATACACACAATGGAATACTACAAGAAATGATGAAATCATGTACAATTTGCTGCAACCTGAATGGAACAGGGAGATAGCATGTTGGATGAGTAAGTCTGAAGGATAAGCAGGATGATCTACTTATTTGTGGCATATAGAATAATAGGACAGGGCCCGGGAGATAGCATGGAGGTAAGGCGTTTACCTTTCATGCAAAAGGTCATCGGTTCGAATCCCGGTGCCCCATATGGTCCCCCGTGCCTGCCAGGAGCAATTTCTGAGCATGGAGCCAGGAGTAACCCCTGAGCACTGCCGGGTGTGACCCAAAAACCACAAAAAAAAAGAATAATAGGACAAATAAATTTAATATAGTAAATATGGATACTTAGATTACCCTTAATTTTTATTATGGTCAAACAGCTTAGCTAGTTATCATAAATCTGTTTTCTACATCAGCAAAATTGAGATAATCTTGTGCAGTACAACATTAATTTGTTATGACTTGTATAATAAAGTACTATAGTTTGGATCACTTAAATAACAAATTATTTTTTCTAATTTTGGAGCCTGAATAGACAGACAAGCCATTGGCAGGATTATTTCTTGTGCTGCTAAATTCCTTGACTCACACAGACTTACCTCCATTCTGTATCTTCTCATTCATTAGCTTCTGTCTCGGGTGTCTGAGACAACAAATATTTACTTACCATAAGATTCTAATATATGGCATTGGAGCATATCACAACAGCCTCCTTTTAATCATTTACCATGTTAAATACCCTATAGCCAAATTCAGGCAGATTTACTGGTACTAGAAATTAGGACTGAAATATCATTTTTTGAGATACCCAAGGTATCATACCCAAGATACTATCCAAGGTAAACAATCAGATAAAAGAATTATATTGGGGGTGGGGGGCCCGGAGAGATAGCATAGAGGTAATGTGTTTGCCTTGCATGCAGAAGGTCGGTGGTTCAAATCCCGGCATCCCATATGGTCCCCCGAGCTGCCAGGAGCGATTTCTGAGAGTAGAGCCAGGAGGAACCCTTGAGTGCTGCCGGGTGTGACCCAAAAACCAGAATAAAAAAAAGAATTATATGGGAAGTTGGGGCCAGAGCAGTGGCACAAGTGGTAAGGCAAGGGCGTTTGCCTTACACACGCTAATCTAGGATAGACTACAGTTTGATTCCCCAGCATCCCATATGGTCCCCTCAAACCAGGAGAAATTTCTGAGCACATAGCCAGGAGTAACCCCTGAGCATCACCGGGTATGGCCCAAAAAACAAACAAACAAACAAACAAAAAGAAGTATATGGGAAATAAAGTATATAGAAATAAATATTCAATAAAATTCTATTTTATTGGGTTTCTTTTGCATTATTTTTTATTATTTTTAAAGGAAGTTGGCTAATATCTTTCCCACACATTCCCATACCTTTCTCTATCATAAAATAGATACATCTTTAATTTTAAAAAAATGAAAGAGAAGCTTTCTGTGCTTTCCATTTCCTTTAAGATCTCAACTCAATGATAATTTTTATAGGTTTGACCGTGCCTAAATACTGAGAGATTGCCAGTCAAAGAGGATGCATTTTTTTTCAGTTCTTTGTTCCAGTATAGTGGTATTTATATGCCATTTAGAGGGAAGCTGCTTATCTTTTTGAAATGCTTATTATCAGTGCATGACTAAATAAACTTTTCAGTACAGCAATGCTGTCTTTGATTTTTCACAGATCTTTGATTTTGTTAGCTCATTCTATCTTGTGGAATTCAGAATTTGTAGTTGATAGAAAAACTGAGCAAATATAGTTTCCTTTTTCAGATCTCACTCACCCAGCTAAATAGGAATTCTGCCAATGAGACGTTTTTCAATCTAAGTAGCAAAAGAGATACTTTACAATTTGGATTTAAATAATCACTCAGTATTTGTCAAAAGACTTGTACTAGAATGTTCTGTGCAGCTTTATCACAGTATTTTATCATAATATCAAAATCTGTGATATTACAAATAATTATGAATAGGTAAATGAATAAGTAAATGGAATGCAATCTAACAAAAAAAAAAAAAAAA
>PVKC010027470.1:0-15742 GCA_004027635.1 Crocidura indochinensis | reverse complement strand
CTATAGCCGGTTTTCAGTCTAATGGAATGTTCCTGGGTGTTTCAGCCCTAGGATGGACTTCTGGGAGAGCGAGTCTTTTTTGGGGACCAGTTTGGTCCACTCCCACGAAATCCAGAACAGCAAAGGACAAAGAAACACAAAGAAAAGACAAGACTCACAGTTCTTAGGAGTTGGCCCTACTGGGCAGGCGTGGATGCCTAAATTCACAGTTTTCATCTTCCATTTTTCGTTGTTTTTTCTTTGTAGCCATGTCAAGCAGGGAACCTATATAAATGTTTCATTTTAAAATAAAGCCACTGGGGCCGGGCGGTAGCGCTGGAGGTAAGGTGCCTGCGCTAACCTAGGATGGACTGCCGTTCTATCCCCCGGTTCCCCATATGGTCCCCCTTGCCTGCCAGAAGCGACTTCTGAGCGAATAGCCAGGAGTAACCCCTGAGCATCATGGATGTGACCCTAAACCCAAAAAAAAAAATAATAATAATAATAAAAATAAAATAAAGCCACCAACACCAAACTGACACCCTTAACACATAAAAGACGCACTGGTATTTATCAGTGATGATGCACTGTTATTTGTGAATGACGCACTGTTATGGGGGGATCTGTGGATGACGCATATATGGCATCTTATGTGTATGTAAATAGTATTATAAAATTAGTGGGGTTCATCATGGACATTTTAAGCAGGGTTCACTCAATAGTCCTCACTGGTGCTGTTATACATTGACCTCAGAACCTGGCCACTAACTTATTTTGCTGGCTCCTAGATTTAAAAATATGCGTGAAGTTCTGGCTCACAGGGCCCCAATACAAATAATGCCCCACAGAGGAGGGGTTGGGGCGGGGTCCAGGCTGGACAGTGACTCACCAGGCACCACGATGCAGCCATTGACTCACACACGGCTCTCTCTTCTGTTGTTCTTCAGTCTGAAGTGCAGAGGATGCTGCCTCAATGCCGCAGTGCCAGACAGAAAGTTACGCCCCCCCATACCACATGATCCGACTGGAGCTGTGTGGAGCAGGCTGGCAGGGTTGCACACAGGGCGAGCACTGACAGAGGTTTGGAGCAGAGTCGACTCCTGGAGTGCCCACCTGGCACATAGAAGAGCCAAATTAAAAGTGTAAAGAGCCACATGTGGCTCACGAGCCACAGGTTGCCCACCACTGCCCTAAAAGAATGAAGTCAAATTTCTAGAATAATCAGTAAGAGATGGCCTAATCATATCATTTAGTTTAAAACTTCAGCCATAGTACTGCCCTTCACCTCTTCTCAGGCTAAAACCAAGCTGGACCAGAGAGATAGTATAGTAGGTAGTGCCTTGCATGCAGTTAAACCAAGTTTGATCCTCTGAAATCCCTATAGTCCACCGAGTTCACCAGGAGTAATTCCTAACTTCTGAGCCAGGAGTAGCCCCTGAGTATTGTGGTTTTGGCCCCAAAGAAACAATCCCTCAGTCAGTCAAATTTTAGAGCATTCTGAAGTCTGTAGCCACTCATGAGGTTAAACACACTATCGATTACTTTACAGAGTTTGATGATTTCTGTCAGTTATCGGAAATTTCAGGTTTTCATTATTCCATAAAAGTTGGATGTATAGCAAATATTATTAGCATCCTAGCTAACACGTGGTCAAAATGAGATTAGTTTTTGGAGTCCTTGATTTATTTTTAATACTTTTTAATTTAAAGTTTTATTAATTTTTGTTGTTTTGAAGCTCTGTGCTTAGGGATCATACCTCGGATGCTCAGGAGACCATATTGATTGCTTGGGTTTCAGCCCGGGATGGCCATAAGCAAGGCAAATTCAACACTGTTTTTATTTCTAAAAAAAAAAAAAAGAACAAAACCAAAAACACAGAATTCAACTTAGTGAGCATCCTTCTTGTTTATACTTTAACAGAAATCCAATATATCAACATGAAGTTCAATACATGAACTTTCATGTTCACCAAATTTCACCTGTTGGATTTCCACAAAAGGACTCACCATAATGAAAAAACAGCAGTGAGTGTGTGCTTGAAAGCCAGTAACCAGTATTTTGTGGGATTTTTTTAAATTCTTTAGAGTCTGGCTTAATCCTTCTTTTCCTATCAAGCAACATATGGAGTCTATTTTCTTAAATATTAGACTATTTGGCAGATCCATACAGATTCTGAAAATGTATGAATCAGTTCAAAAGGAAGTGGTTTATAGTTTGTTTAGATGTATATGTTTGTATGTTTGTTTTGTTTCTTAGCACCTGTGATCCACTGTCTAGTATGAGGATATCAAATATTCAAATACTTTTGAGATTCTTCTACAGAAGTTAGAAGCCCAATTTAAAGAGCTGAATTCCTCTCTCCTGTGGTTTTAGTATTCAATATCCTGCTTTCAATCCAGTGGGCACAATTTTTTCAAGCAGAATAAAATATGCACTATATAAATATGACCATTTATGGGTCCCAACATATTTATGTTTCCAGTGCTCCCTTAAACTGTCCAATTTGCTTAATGTAGTATATAAATGTAAATTATCTACATATAAAAATCACTCTGCCTACCATTTGAATGTGCAGGAATTGGAACTATATGATTTGTACCCACCAGACTAGGGTTCAAGGTAGCTTCAATAGCACATCACATTCATTCTTTCTTTCCTAACACTCAAAAAGTACTAAAGCATACATATTACTCCAAAACCTTGATTGAAATATTTTTAGTATAGAATACTAGCTACATTAATAGAGGTGACAGTCTTGTCTGGTTGCATGCTTGAGAAAATCAGAATGCTTGACCAGTGTCGAATGAATATACGTGAGCTAGGTTTGCTATTTCCTTTCTTCAAAACTAAAAGTTGCTTTTACAATGCATAGTCATATTCTAACACTAACACAAATAAGGAACAACAATATGTTTAACAATATCTTAAACAGTCCTGAATTTGACTCTCAGCACCCTTTGTCCTTCTAAAGTTAGAGTTTACTTATCAAGTTATTTTTGTTTGCTTTTTAGGTGGAGCACACCCAACTGTGCTCAGGACTTACTCTTGACTCTGTGCTCAGCGATCACTCTGCAGTGCTCAATGGGTCATATGTGGTGCCAGGGATCGAACCTGGGTTAGCTATATGCAAGGAAAATGCCTTAACTCTTCTGGGCAAAATTTGGGAAGTTTCATTTTCTCTCTGCATTATTGATTCTTAATCTACATTAGTTAGATAATTCATTAGATGGCACATTCTGAATATAATTCTTGAATGTCTTTTTCTGGATTGGAGAACTTAAGGACTTCTTAATAATCCTTCATTGTTGAAGGTAGTTCTGAGGCAACTTTCCTCAAAAGGTTACTGTAGGCATCATCTAAAATCTTTCTTTTTTTGTTTTATTTTGTTTTGTTTTGGGGCCACACCTGGTGACACTCAGGGATTACTCCTGGCTATGCATTCAGAAATCACTCCTGGCTTGGGGGACCATATGGAATGCTGGGGGATCTAACTGTGATCCATCCTGGGCAAGGCAGACACGTTACTGCTTGTGCCACCGCTCCTGCCCCCATCTGAAACCTTTCTATACTGCTTTTCATTTTCTGAATATTTTCTTCCAGACCTCATATCTCCAAAGAAAATGCATCTACTTTCATATTTAAAGTAACTAAAAGTATGTGCACCTTGTAAACCCAAGCCACAGGGAACCAAAAAGGAAATTGGTCATATAAATTTAGAAAGCCAGTAATTTATATATACTTTTCTGTGACATCCCATCTCATTTATATAATATTAGAATCTTGTCCGTTGAAAATAAAGCTGTGAACAGAATGCTAGCAATGTTAAAATTAATTGGATGACATTTCACAAAAACTGGAAATTTCTTTTTATTCTATTAGGAAATTTTAGAAAAGTGGATGAATTGTAAACTTTTTTAGGTATGCTTAAAGTATGTTTATTAGAAATGGCAGTATAGTGATATCAAAGAATTTAGCCATATGCCTGGCACAAACTAGAGGCTCAATAAATAGTCATTGTTACCTATTTGGTTTATACTAAGTCTTAGAACTGCTTAAGCCCAGTTTCTAACATTAAAAAAAAATCTGACTCAGCTGGAGAGATGATAGAGTGACTAGTTAGTTGCCTGGCAATGCAACCAACCTGGTTCTAGTCCAGGGGTGGTGAACATGTGGCTCTCTAGCCCCAGGCGGCTCCCAGCCAATAGAATGTGGCTCTTTGCCCGGGAGATAGCATGGAGGTAAGGCGTTTGCCTTTCATGCAAAAGGTCATCGGTGTGCCCCATATGGTCCCCCGTGCCTGCCAGGAGCAATTTCTGAGCATGGAGCCAGGAGTAACCCCTGAGCACTGCCAGGTGAGACCCAAAAACAAACAAAAAAAAACAAAGCAAACAAACAAACAAAAAAAAGAATGTGGCTCTTTGCCTCTTATCATTATTTTGTATACTGTGGCTCTTTGCCAAGTTTGGATTTTGTTATGCTGCTTCTGAGGAGGGACCTCTGAGGAGAGATCGCCAAGAGCTTAGTCCTGCCCCCAAGCTGCGTCATCCCGTCTCCCACCTCTTGGAAACAACTGCACTGTCCAGGGAGCCGGGGAACAGTGTGTCACATATTGTGTGACATCTTGCTGTTAGTTCTTAGTGTGGAGGATGCAGCATACCCTCACCATCACTGCCGGATTTTTACCCTCACTCAAAATGGCAAAATGCAATATGTGTTTAATATATTATTGTTAAAATTATATGCTTTTGTGTTATTGTTTGTCTCTTTTAGCAAGTCACTGAGTGGTGTGGTTCTCTGACTCTCACAGTTCAAAATTTTGGCTCTTTGTGTTCGCCACCCCTGTTCTGGTCCTTCACCAGTTATGGACCACTGAGTAACTCCAGTGGAGATCCCTGAGCACAGAACCAGGATTAAGCCCTGACCACTGCCAAGTATGGCCCAAAGAAAACAAGTCATACTCTCTCATTCTTTCTCACTTTTGCTCTCTCTCTCACTTTGTTTCTCTCTCTGTCTCTGTCTCTCTGTTCTCTCTCTCTAGTTGTTAAAAGGTTGGAGGTAGTCCAGACAACTGATACATTGTATGAGAATTTAGAATATGAAACAAGAAGTTTCCTGAAAATTTATGCTGTAAAACTGTGAAATAATCAAAAACTTAGCAACTCTTAGGTATTCTTGGGGCGCTACTATTTTTAGGATCTGGTACTCATTAAACATTTTTCTGCTCATTTGAATGCTACACATTGCAGAGCATTTTCCCTTTATATTTTCAGTAGAGACATTTTGAGGAAATACAGATGTGTGATGCTAACCAAGGACTTTTAAACAAATGTGAAGTTTGATTCCATTGTTTCCTGAGAGAGAAACTTCTGGCAAAAGCCAAAGAAAATCTCCTGCTAATCCAAAATGTACCCAAACCCAGAAAGATTGAAAACATAAAATGGGGAGAATTTGGTTGAAAAAAAGTTAAAGTATTTGAGCAGGAATAATTATGAATGTGAAGCAAGACTGTGGAATTTCTTCATTCTGTTTCTCCTGAAATAAGCAATATCAAGTTTCTTTTAATCTTTTTCTTGTTTTAACCAGATGACTAGTAATATAATCAAGGAAATCCCTATTTTTATATTTCAAACACACAGGATAAATGAGATCTTTTTACTATGTCAATTATACATTGTTAAAATATGATCTTGCAAAATATTAAGGTCACTATGAACAAGTGCCTTCTGAATAATTGGAATTTAAATAAAGATGGAATCAGAGACCAGAGAATTAGTACAGAGAGTGTGCTTGACTTGCATGCAGCTGACCATTGTTCAATCTCTGATATCACATATGACCCCTAGAGACTGCTAGGAGTAATCCCTGAGCACTAATTGCTATAGTCCCAAATTCAAAAAATATTTTTTTTTGTTTTTGGGTCACACCCGGCAGTGCTTAGGGGTTAATCCTGGCTCCATGCTCAGAAATTGCTCCTGGCAGGCACGAGGGACCATATGGGTCACCGGGATTCGAACCGATGACCTTTTACATGAAAGGCAAACGCCTTACCTCCATGCTATCTCCCGGGTCCCCTCAAAAAATAATTTTTACTTTATTTTAAAAGGAAAATAGAATTATAGGGAAGGAATTTAGTTGATCACTCTTAAAAATTTTAGTTGCATGAAAAAATATTTTTATGCAGTATAATCATAAGAGACATTTCTCCATATTTTCTTGCTTGGTAGGACCCATTCCTCTCACCTAGAGATTCCTTTCAATTGTGGAGATCCCAGAACACTCCAATGTGCTTTGTTAATTCATCCTTGTGGGGAGCAGAAGGTGGCATAGTTTCCTTGTACTAGGTGCCATTGTCAGAGCCTCCTGATAAAACTATTTCCAAAGAGACACTAAGTACCAGCTTAGAGACAAAATCAGAACTAACAAGGTAGCACAAATTCTCACCCAAGCTCCTGGCACCAATACTCAGAATGGCAAACATTTCAGTTTTATATGAAAACAGTTACCTGGGTGCTCGGTGCTTCTTTCCTTGCAAACTCTTCTTACCTGAAGCCTCAAATATAGGTCTGTATCCACAGGAGCATGAGGGGTTGGAACTAGGTACTTCTTTCTGAGCCCACCCACTGTCCAAGCATTTCTTCCCAAGGACCAGATCAGTTTTAAACTACCGTATTTTCCGGTGTATATAAGATGACTTTTTTATTCATGAAAAACTTCTTAAAAGTTGGGGATCCACACACCACAAGAAAATCTCAAAAGACAATGGGGAAACCTATCCTTCCATCATAAGTATAAGACCTGTATTGCACTACCTCTTTACCTGCTTTTCCCCAAATGTAAGATAGTCTGTACTCTATAGCATCATTTTGTTCCTTTAATTACTTTGCTATTTTATTTTTTAAAACCCTTATTCCATATATGTGTGTGTGAGATCACATATATTTTTACTTCTATTTTTATCTCTTTTGGGTATGTGACCTATTTCCGTTTTCTTCTTTTCTCACCCCCAAATGCACTGGCAATATAATGTAGCACCATTTCCTCCTGCAAAGACACACTAAAAAAAGGGGGCAATCTTACGTATAAAAACGAGCTATTATCTACTAGGGATAAGAACTCATACTTGTTTACAATACAGGGACATTTCCCACCCTGAAAATATGTCACGTGGACTCAACTTGGACCCCAGTTGATTAGACACCATCTGTACAGCCTTGAAGCCTGGATCCCAGACATAGAAACGACACAGTTCTTCACAACAGCTACAGGAAACAAATCCCATCCTGGACATTCTTAATACTGCTGGGACACCAACAAGTGCCAGCTCTAATATGATATCCTGACGAGGAAAATGGGAACAACTTGACCTAACAGCAGGTTACCCTACTCATCCAGCTGGCGATAAGACAAAATCAGAAGACTTTTCACCCTTTGGTCTGTCCAAAAGCCAAGATCGCATTTTACAGATGACTGGCTGATAGAATCACGACCGGACTGTATGTATCCTGTGACGAATAAAAAAGCCCTACTCTAGGGTTCGAGCTAAGATCTGCACAACAGCCATGATCTCCAGTTCCAAAGGTCCGTCTGAGACAATTGCAATGGAGTGAGTCTTCTGGAAACATAACGAAAGACGCTAGCCTAGGCTCCACCCTAGGATCAGCACAAAGACCAAGACCACCAACCACAGAAGACCGATTAAAATGACACTGAGGGAACAGTACTTCTAGAACCACAAAGAAAGGCTTCATCATAAGCTCCACCCCTTGACCTGTGCAGATACTGATCTCTCTAGATACAGAGATCTGATTTGATCACCCAGGATGGAGCAGAAGTCTTCCAAACATCAAAAATCACCGAGGGGAGAATAAATGAACTTGAATGGAGTCTATAGTTAATCCCATGACAATATACTCCAAGGGTGTAGAAACCCTATATCTCGTAGACCAAGGAAATTCCTTTTCGAATGACCCCCATGTTTACTGTGCCTATGCAGAAGGGGAAAAAATGGCAAAAAGCACAAAAAATATTTTTTGTATTTATATATTGACTTCTTGTCAATTTCTTTGTTTTGGTGTGGTTATTGAAGTTATTGTCTCCATTTATATTTATTTATTTATTTTTCTTCTTTTCTTTATTCCTTTATGTGCTCTGTCATGTTTTTTATCTCAAGACCATGGCTTTTATGTGGTGCTTATTTTTATTGTTGGAGTGCTCACTGGATATTTCATTTGACACTTCTTTTTGTACTGTTGAGGTGTTTCACCTTCTTTTCCCCCTTTGTCTCTCAAACTGATGATGAGAGACTCTAGAAGGACTCCACCCAATTTTGGCTTATTTGATTTTTAACCCAGTTTTTTCTCATCTTCAAACAAAACCACATAACTAGAACTATCTAGTCCCGCCTCCCAGTTAGAGGGGGAAATAAGGGAAGTACCAAGACCAAACAGGTGTAATAAGCTAGGCACAGATGGGAACACCTATTCTAGCAGCCCTGGGGGAGAGGGAGGAGGATATGGGAGGTAGGATGGGAACGGAGGTGTAGGGAGGACAATTTGGTGATGGTAATCCCCCTGATTTTATGTTAATATGTACCTAAAATATTATTGTCAACAATATGTAAGCCAATATGATCAAAAATAAAAATTATATTAAAAAAAGAGTTGGGGATCATTTTATATGTCAGTATACGGCATGCTGAAACTTATTCCAACTTCAGGGATGACTGATTCTCCCACCCTGCCTTTTACCAATGCATCCCATCCAGCTTCCAGGCATCATCGCTCAGTCCTCTGCTTTCCTGATTCATTTTTCAGGGCACACAGAGGAACCGAGTTATCAAACGCTGCATCCCATCCAGCCTCCAGGTGTCATCACTGGTATGTGGTTATCAGGTGCTCAAATGCTATATTTAATAGGAAAGTAGGGGGTCATTTTATATACCCAGTCATCTTATATGCTGGAAAACATGGTAGTCTTGTCAAACATTTTTCATCCAAGCTGCTATACCAAGCACAAATGTCAAGTTTAGGTGAGTTTTATTGATTTTTAAGTTATCAACATTAACACTTCAGTTCAATATTGAGTGTTTTTGTGCCTGGTACATTGTTAAGCACAATAAATGTTTACCCAAAAACAATAGAAATGAGTGAGTGAGTGCAGTTATGTCAGAGAAGGAACCACTATGACAATAGTTGGAAATATCCATCACTTTGGACAAGTACTGGGTGCTGAGAAAAACAGCAAAGCAATATGCATGATACATTTTCTGTAACAGTATTGCAAACCATGGAGCCTAAAAGGAAAAAGAGAGGGGAAAGTGAATGGGGTGTGCATGTGTAAGGGACAGGAGGGAAACTGGGAAGTTGGTAATGGGAAATGAACACTAGTGAAGGGATGGGTGTTTGAACATTAACTGAAACTCACCATCAACAACATTTTAATCTGTATCCCATGGTGAGCCAATAAAAAAATAAGGAAATATATATATATAGACATAAAATGGAGGGATGGGAGGAAAATTGGGGAACTTGGTGATGGGAAATGAACATTGGTGAAAAAAAATAGGTGTTGGAACATTGAATCTCAACCATCAGCAAATTTTAAATTCTATGTCTAATGGTGAGTGAGTCATCAACATTTATAAAATATATTTATAGACATGAAAATGGCGTCTGGTCTGCCTAGGATTATGAGAACTCGAAAACAATTAATAAATGTTTTTTTTTTTTACTTCAAGAAGTATCTGGAGGGACGGCAAACGCTAATCCTAATTAACTTGCTAAAGACAGAAATGAAATGTTTTGGTAAAAATAAACTTCAGGTTGCAGTGGGCATGATGCTTGCCTTGGATGTTATCAATCTAGCTTTGACCTCCAGCACCCCATATGGTTCACAGAGCACAGCCAATAGTGATCTCTGAGCACAGAGCCAGGATTAATCCCTGAACACCTCAGGTGTGATACAAAAGCAAAGAAAAAAAGAAACTGAGCTTTTATGTTGGGCTATATCACATTCCATGACCATTTGGGATCACCATGCAAAATCCTGTTTTTTTTTTTTAATATTTTCATACATTTTTTATTAGAAGTTAGGTAGTAATGAGTTACAATAGATTTTTCACAAGCTATTTCTAGCACATACACTTGTAATATTTTTTGACCCTCTATTTCCTTTAGAAACTAATATTTCAACTTTTGGATATGCCACATTTCATTCATCTGTTCATTGTGAGACAAACATTGAGTTTTTTCCTCTTTGTAGCTTCTGAATAATGTGACTATTTCAACTGTCTACTTAACTTTTTGTGGAATATATCCAGTAATTTTAGAAGTGAAATTGTAGAGTAACATCATAATTCTATGAGTAAATTTTGAGGAAGCTTCAAACTGCTTTGCATAACAACTGAATGTTTTATGAGCAAAGGTTCCAATAGCTCTCCTTTCTGTTTCTTTCCTGTTCTTTTTTATTCTCCTTTTTGCTTTTAGGCAACAACTGGTAGTGCTCAGGATTTACTTCTATCATTTTATTCATGGATCACTCCTGGTAGTGCTCTAAGGATGATATGGGAGGCCAGAGGTTGAATCTAGGTGGCTACATGCAAGGCAAGTACCTTACCCACTTCTTTTCTTTTTCTTTTTTAAAATATGGAACACTTCACAAATTTTCGTGTCATCCTTGAGCAGTGGCCATGCTAATCTTCTCTGTATTGTTCCAATTTTAGTATATGTGCTGCCAAAGCGAGCACAGTTCTTATTTTCTTATTTCTTATTTTAGTATTTGTTTGTTTGAGGTTTTGGGGGTCACATTCAGTGATGCTCAGGGACTGCTCTTGCCTATGTGCTCAGAAATCGCTCCTGGCAATATCGCTGGGACCATATGGGATGCTGGGGGATGGAAACAAGGTCTGCTCTGGGTCAGCTGCGTGCAAGCAAGCACCCTACCACTGTTCTATCCTTCTATCCCTCCAACCTCTGTCTGTTCTGTTTTAATATTATTAGAATTATTTCCATCCTACTAAGTGTGAAATGGTATCTCAGTGTGATTTTTTTTTTTGGTTTTTGGGTCACACCCGGCAGCGCTCAGGGGTCACTCCTGGCTCCATGCTCAGAAATTGCTCCTGGCAGGCACGGGGGACCATATGGGGCACCAGGATTCGAACCGATGACCTTTTGCATGAAAGGCAAACGCCTTACCTCCATGCTATCTCCCGGGCCCCTCAGTGTGATTTTTATGTGTTTCTCTAATAACTTATTAACATTCAAATTCTTTTCATGTGCCTAATATATATATATATATATATATATATATATATATATATATCTTCTTTAAAGACGAGTCTATTCTATTCTAGTCTATTCTAATTCTTGATATCATTTTAAATTACCAGTAAGTTATTTGTCTTTTTGTTGAGTTGCATTTAGACTTTGATAATACAAACACTTTAGCTTAGAAGAATATTTGGCAAACCATATGTGATTTCCCGGTACTACTCCCAGTTAGAAAAAAAGAGGGAAAAATGAGCTCAGTGAAAGCCATTCTTCCTACACAGATTGCTGAGTGGTGTACAAATGGTTCAATCTTCCTGCTGAAATTTACAGAGAAACACAGTAGATCTGGCAGCTTTTAGAACTGCCAGCCAAATAAAATACGATTACCTCCATCTGATATGTGTCAATGTCAATTCGCAAAGTTACAAGTAATGCTCCCTTAGTTTTATGACTATTTGTACTACTGAAGAGATGTCAGATATTTGTTTTTAAATCAATGGTACTTTATTCAAAGGAAGACAGAGACAAAATAACCTGCAACTATACTTATGCAGTTAATGTCTATAGAATGATGCTTTTAAGAGGAAAGAAACATTCTTTCACCTGTATTTAAATATTTTGGCAAACTGCCTGGCCTTTTTAGTTTTTATTTTAATGACTTATTATTGCTAATATCAACATATCATTATTACCAGTTATAGCTTCTCAGAAGGTGCTAGTGAAACATTTAAGAGATTCAATTCAAGAGAGGGAGTGAGGAAATTACTTTTTATTTCTGATGGAAAGGACAAGATCATTTTGATGGGCTCTGGAGAGACAGGACAGCTGTAGGCCATTTGCCTTGCATGTGGCTGACTCAAGATGGGCCTGGGTTCGATTCCTGGCATCCCATGTGGTCCCCTGAGTCTTCAAGAAGCGATTTCTGAGCACAGAGCTAGGAGTAACCCCTAAGCACCCCCGGTGTGGCCCAAAAACCAAAAAAAAAAAAAAAAAACAACAGATTATCTCAATATCTTCCAGTAGCACCTTCCACCATAGGTGTCAGATTCTGAGAATGCAACTCAGCAGTGAGCCTGTGGGTTTGATCTCACACTGCAAAAATAAAATTATATACAAATTAAAATAACTAAAAATTGAAATATCTTGAATACTAAAATACAAATTTAAAGAGTTACACAACGAAAAATGAAAATAATTCAGGCTGATAAGGGTCTTTGAGCACAGCAATAACTATGGAATAGGCCTTGCCTTCTGTTTCAAGGAATAGCACAATACAGCAATCAAAATGAGTATGAATGAATTTGTTCATATCTTTTACTTCTAAGATCCAATTATGGATATGTTCTTGTGTTGTTTTGTGTGTGTGTGTGTGTGTGTTTTGCTGCTGTTGATGTTGCTGCTGTTTTGGGTTGATTTGGTGTTTGGACCATACCCAACAATGTACTTCTGTACTCAGGAATCACTCCAGGTGGTGCTCAGTGGAACATGGTGGTGCTCTGGGAAACAATGAGGATCAAGTACCACATTGCTCTATGCACTATGAATCTGATCATGAATTACCTGGGGAAACCATGATTAGATGGCAGCACTCTTGTCAATTCTAATAGGAAACGTTCTTTATAAATAAACAAATTGTGGGTGCTTAGGGAAAAAGATAAATGGATAATGGCAGAAGGTAAAGCTACTGTCTGAAGAAATAAATAATTCTCCACATTTGCCTTTTTTCCCCAGGTGGGGTCGAATAAAGTATTAAGCCTCTGGACATCACCCAAAGTAATTGATGATCCATAGAGGAAAAAAGAACTGATAGTTTACCATCTGTGACTGGTAGAGTTTACAGTTAATCCAGTGTGGAGAGCAGGCTTGGGGAGTGGCTAGAACTAGCTACTGTGCAGGTAAACTGACCAATTCTTTCTGCCTGTACTATGCAGATTATTCTGAATATTAAAATTAGGAGAGAAATGATAAGTTCTTCATAGGATTGTTGTGAAGATTTAATGAGACAATCAATTTAAAACTCTTAACATTGTGCCCTGTATAGAGTATGTCCTCCGAAATGAAATTAGCTAATAGTATCAGAATACATTATTCTGAAAAGCAAAATCTGCCTTCTGCTCCTCTGGTTTAATTATAAGTATTCTTCCCCTGATCTTTTTTTTTGATGGGGGGGGGGCTTTCCAGTATTTCCACCTCCAGATATGTGCCTTAATTGACCCTGCATATCATCAATCCTTTTACCATACTTGCATTATCGTTGCCTTTCTTATACTTTGTTTCTCATTTCTGTTTACTGGCAGAAACTTTGGCTGTATTTGCAGGAAAGAACTATGACATCTAGCTTTCAAGTGAGTCACCACTAGTAGGGCAGAGCAATATAAGTGCTGATACTGAAATATCAACTGATTTAGGTAACGGACTGATGCATTTAAGATACTCCTTTGTTCGTTTTGGGCCATACGCTCGCGGTGCTCAGGACTTTTTTTCTGGCTCTCCTTTAGGGGTTCATTCCTGGCCAACAATCCTCAGGAGACCATAGGGATGCTGGGCTCGAACCAGGATCAATCTAGTGCAAGGCAAACATCCTACCCCTTGTGCTATCGTTCGAGTCCTAAGACACATCATTTTAAATAGCTAAACATACCCTCCCAATGTAGTGAAATAAAGTTCAGTGCTTGGATAAATAATAAGATAGGGGTAATGAAAAAAGTAATTTTCCCTTCAGATTTGATAAAGGCAAGTGTCAGTGTCCAGTCAGCACTATTCAGAGGCAATCAATGTGTATGTCTTACTGCATTGGGGTCTGCAATTGCGGCCCTCACCTGTGGCCCTCACAATCTAAGACGTCAGCGAGACGCAAAAATTCTTTCGTGGCTTAGACCTGAGGATGGCTTCCGACTCAATCAGATGGCTTCAGACCAATCAGAAGGGTGGTGAGAGCTTTTAAAAATATTCCCCACTACTTTAATAGCACCAGCACCTGTTGTCTCAGCCTCTGAAAAGAAAGGAGACACTATTAATTTCTTCTTCATCAAAGCTGAAATTCGAGTCAGTCGGAAACCCTGTTTTCTTCCCAGCTGCAGCTGTCAACACCACGACTACCCTGCATAGTCGAACAGAAGAGGCACTTTTATGCCTGACTCCAAGAAGTCATCGCACACAAATACTTCAAGTTCTGTATGAACTTGAAGCTGCAGACAGCTCCACATTGGCTGTATCTTTACTCAACTCTTCACTATTTATCTGTGGAGCCCTGCGAAAGTGGGAACGTGGCCCTGGAACTCCAGGTTCTTCTGTTGCCTGGCCAAAGCTGAAGATATTGACCGGAGCTGTGACTTCCTATCCTAAGGAAGTTACAAGAAGTGAGTCTGAGGCCAGAGAGATAGCATGGAGTCGGACGTTTGCCTTGTATGCAGAAGGATGATGGTTCGAATCCCGGCATCCCATATGGTCCCCGTGCCTGCCAGGAGCGATTTCTGAGCACATAGGCACATAGTCAGGAGTAACCTCTGAGCTCCCCTGGGTGTGACCCACTCCCCACCCTCAAAGAATTGCTGTGGATCAGCAACAACTTTTGCATCCCACCGTTCAGCTTCCACTCTTCACACGCGCACCTATTGCAGCGTGCAGCGCCCTGAGGGCGACCACTCTGCGCTCACTACCTACCTCCACGTGCCGCGCTCCGGGGAAGTCCGGGAGGGCGTGGAGCACGGAGCACGCATGCGCGTCCAGGAGCCAGGCTCTCAAAAGCCCCCGCCCCTCTCAGGTCCGAGCGCGCTGTAGCTGGGCCGAGGCTCCGCAGTCTCTGGGCAAGACGGACGCTCAGCAGAGGGCTGCCTTCCGACGGCGCGGTGGCCCGGGGGAAAGGGAGCGGCAGACCCAGGTCGTCGGGCACCCAGCAGGAGAGGAGGAGGAGCCGAGTTGGGGGCGAAGTGGCCGCCGAACCTGCGCCCAGCTGAGCCGCGGCCACCGCCTGCCCCGCGCGCGCCGCTATCCAGGGCTCCGGAGCCGTCGGGGTCGAGCGAGAGGAGAGAAGCCTTACAGGCGGAGCCATGCGGACGGAGTTCGGGTCTGACTGGGCTGAGCTCCGAGGGTCGCTGCACTTGCTCCCCGGAGCCCTGCGCGCTCTGCCCGTCTCCCCGCCTGCCCCTGCGCCCAGCCCGAGAGAGGACTGAAGCCCCACGGGGAGCCCTGAGGTCGTGAGGCGCCGTGGTCCGTGGCGGGACCGCCGAGGTGAACGATCGGACCCCTCGGGGATGCGCGGCGAGCCTGGCTCCGTGACTGCCTCCTTCGGGGGCTACGGGTCAGTCGACCCGAGAGTCCTCTGAACGTCCCTGGAGCGCCTCCACCGCGCCTGCCGCTCGGAGCCCTGGGCGGCCCCTACCGGGCACTCGGCCCCAGAGGGCGGGGATGGCTTAGGAGCTTCGGTCCAGCCGCTGACTTGGCAGCAGAAGGCAGTGGCCCGTTTGGAAAGACGCACCCTCGAAGGACCCCTCCCC
>PVKC010027469.1:0-15752 GCA_004027635.1 Crocidura indochinensis | reverse complement strand
TGTTCTTAGGTCTTCTCAGTGTTAAGGAAAGTCTCTTGTGAGTAGATCAATGTCACAGCAGTGGTAGGGCCTTTTCTGGTAGAGGATTGCTTCCAGGTGCTGTAGTAAAAAAAAAATCTCTGGCTTTTCCTAGATAGCTTTCCTAGTTCAGGGATTTTCCCCACTTTTTATCTGTTCTTCTCTTTGTGAACTTTTCAATAAGAAATATTTGGTGAAAGAGCCCTCAGTTTAATTCTTATGTTTAATCACGTCATGGGGAGTTTTATACATGTTCTTGCATCCCCCATATGGGCCTATAAAGCCATGTGGCATTGTTCCTTGTTTGCATAAGCATATTAAAATAGGAAATACCTACACACAAATAAATTCTTATCTAATAGAGATTGGAACACCCAAATCTTGTACTGCAATGGGACCTTAAATCCTGAATATTAGTATAATGACCTGGCACAGACCTCAGTAAAATGGGCATTCTCCATTCACCCCTGAACCAGGGAAGCTATCTAGGAAACACCCAAGGTTTTTTACAACAACACCTATGATTCCCTGTACCAGGGAAGACCCTATCGCTGCTCTGACATCGATCTATTCACAAGAGACTTCCATTAACACCGAGAAGACTTAAGAACATCAACGACCTGCATACTGGACAGGGCTTTCTGCATTGCACTTTAATTGTAAGGTGAAACGAGAGGACGCTCTGCACCATCCTAACTGCAATATAGGATATGCAGATTCCAAGATCTTTAATACAGAAACATGATACCAACAACAGAGACAGTGTGGAAAATAAAAGTGTATTGGCACTACAGACAACGACTTGGATTGGGCAATCTAGTGGTCTTATGCCAGGAAACTTCAAGGGTTTAATCCCCTTGTGTTTAGGCCAAGGATTTTCCTTTCCTTGAACCCCATATTTTGGTGGGCCGACGCAAACAATTATTGCCACTCTAATGCCATTTTTACTGTGCTCCTTTGACTCTTATCCTTAAAAAGAAACACCCACTTTTGAGGCTAACTTAAACTAATATGCATATGCATGGAAATGTAAAAACGTACTATGCTTTCAATATTTAAGGAGTTACATAAGTTTTATGGCTTTAGAATGCTTGATGTGCTGCTAAGAAATATGTATCACAATCTGGGGACTTGAGGGACAAAGTAATTGTACATGAGTTCTGTTTTATTTTTCTTAATATTCTTTGGCTGAAAGTTCAATGTTAAGATATCAGCAAGGGGACTTATGTGAAATCTGTTTATGGGTGACCGTCCTTCCACTGTAACTTTACCTTGCCCTCTTTCTTTGCATCTTTGTTCTCATAATTAAAAATAAAAAAATTAAAAAAAAAGAAAGTGAGCATAAAAAATAGAAATGCTTTCACTTTTCACCATTAAATATTGGCATGGGCTTTTTATAGAAAGCAAAGAGGCTCAGAGTAAAAGGATAAAAAACAATTATATAAGCAAATGGGTAAAATAGTTGAATTTCTGTATACATACACATGTTAAAAGAGAAAGAAATAAGGAATTGCATTTTAAAAAATTAGGGACCAGGACTAGACCAATAGCACAGCAGGTAGGGCATTTGCTTTATACAGGGATGACTTGGGTTTAATCTCCAGCATCCTGCATGATCCTCTCAACCTGCCAGGAGCAATTCCTGAGTGCAGAACCAGGAGTATCCCCTGAGCACTGCTGTGTGCACTCCAAAAATCAGGGACCTATGAATAAAATTTAAAATGAAGGTAAAAGACATACATCAAAACTATAAATTGAATGAACGTGATAATACAGTGGCAAAGTATCTTTGTTGCATGCAGCTGACCCTGTTCATATGGTTTCCCAATCACCTGTAGTAACTAAAGCCAAGAATAAGCCCTTAGTATAGCTGGCTTTGCCCAACAATATCCCCCCAAAATATAAAAACGAAAAATTATAAATATGTGATAAAATAAATAGAATATACAAAGCAATGAAAAGATATTTTATGTAATGGATTGCAAGAATTAACATTGTTAAAATAATCATTTTACCAAAGTACCATAGAAATTCAATATAATTTTTATCCAGATATCAATGGCATTCTTTAAAACATCAAAAAATTATTAAAATATTTATAGGAAATGTCAGAGTGATATCACAGCTGGTAGGGTGTTTGCCTTGCATGCAACTGACTCAGATTTGATCTGCTGCATCTCATATGGTCCACGGAGCATTGCCAGAAATGAACCGAAGCACAGAGTCAGAAGTTATCCCCGAGTACCACTGGTGTGACCCAACCCTCCCTCAAATTTATGGGACTACATAATTCTCCAAATATTCAAGACAATCCTAGAAAGTGGTAGGAGAAAGATGGGAGTCAGTTTGTTCTTTCACTTCACTCTAACTATATTATTAGGATATCATGATCAAAATTGTGTAGTGCTGTGTTGCCAGCAGACACTCAAACCAATGAAATAGAATCAACATCCCCAAAATCAATTTTCAGATACAGGAATCATTCATTTATAATGGAGGTGCCAAAAGCATATAAAAGAGAAATTTTTTTCAAGAAATAGCACTCAGAAACCTTAATAGTTCCATACAAAAGAATAAAAGTAAATCACTATCTCAGACCATGGGTAAAAGTTCAGTCAAAATGTCTTAAAACATATATGTTAAATTAAAATATATAAAAAAGACTGAAGAAAATATTGGCAAACACAGTGATATTTACTTCCGTGGTATTTCTGGTAATTAGACCCCATTGATGGGAAAATAAAAGTGAGACTAAGCAAATAGAATTACATGAAAATAAAGTATATCTGCATAGACAGGCGACAGTGGTCTGCGTTTTGGTCCCCATAACTCCATATGGTCCCTGCATCCCACCAGGTATGATCCCTGAGTGCGAAGCCAGGAATAATCACTGAGCACAACAAGGTGTGACCCCCCAAAATAAATAGTCTATCTTTACTATGAAAGAAATTATTTCTGAAATAAAAATTATTTTGTTGAATTGAATAACTTATTTTAACACTATGCATATCACAAAGGTTATTATGTATGTATTCATATATATACTTAATTCACAAAATTCAACAATAAACCAAATAACCCCATAAAAACACAGACACACTGATTTCTCTAAACAAGATTCATAGCTAGCCAATAGGCACATGTAAAAAGTGTTAATCAGTGAAATTCAATTCAAAGTAACAAGGAGATATCACCCAAATCTGTGAGAATAGCATTAATAAATGTTTAAGGAGGTGTGGAAGAAAGGAGCCCTTATTCACTATTGTCAGAAATGTGAACTGGTTAGCATCTAGAGAAAATATAAAACTTTTCAAGAAATGAAAATAGAACTCCTAGTTGGTAATTCTGTTCTTAGACATGTTTTGATATCACAAAGGCACTAATTCGAAAAGATGTAGATAACACATTGGTGCTATTGTTCCGCTCTTTATCATTGTCAAGATTTGGAAAAAATGTGGGTATCCAACAATAGATAAGTGTATTAAAAGTTATGGTACATGCACAGATGGAATATTGGTTGTGAGAAATAATAGTCTTGCCTTTTGCTAACACAACAATGAAATTGAAGGTGATCAAAGTAAGCAAAGTAGTCATCAAGAGAAAGATAGGTGCTGGATCATATTACTCACATGTAGGAGAGAAGCAAAGGTAAAAGACAGTGCACAATACAAACACCCTTAAAGACTAACCACAGAAGTGAGGTTAGAGTTTATGGGTGGGATTATGATGCGAAGTGAGCTGAAAAGATCCAAGAGGCAGTAATGAAAGGCTGTTAGTATTTTTAAATTTTGTTTTGGGATATATCTGGTTATTCTTAGGTCCTAATCCTGGCTCTAAACTCAGGAATCACTCCTAGTGGAATTGGGGTACCAGGTAGGTGCCAGGTGCCAGGGGTCAAATCTGGGTCAGTCATGGGCAAGGTGCTGCCCACTGAACTCTCTCTCTCTGTCTCTCTTTCTCTCTCTGTCTGTCTCTTTCTCTCACTCTCACCACAGATACTAGAATTCTGCTGGCTGATATGCTGTAGTAAATGCATACTTTCAATATAAACGTTATAGTTTACACCAACATTATCTCAGTAAAAAAAAGTATATTGAAAAAGTATATTATAAAAACAAAATAAATACACAATCTTTTGTGTTCATAAAATTGTTTAGAAAGAAGCTGATTTGAAAATATGATTGCAGGTATAAGTTGAGGGCCCTGGTAATAAAGTAGGCAGTAGCTGGACATTGAACATCCAGTTTCCCTGCTCAATACTCCTCTTCCAAGCAAATCTATGACATGTGAGATCAAATTTGTGTAGCCTAATACCTAAATAGAGATATTCTTTGTAAAACTTTTCTATGTTCTGGAGAAACCTTTACACTACATACTAATTTGACTATGCATATCTAATTTCCAGACTTGTTGGAGGACAGCAAACCCCAAACTCTCTTAATACCATGATGATGTGAGATTGGAAAGTTTGGGGATAAAAAAAAATGTTTTTTTGTTTTTGGGTCACACCCGGCAGCGCTCAGGGGTTACTCCTGGCTCTATGCTCAGAAATCGCTCCTGGCAGGCTCAGACGACCATATCGGATGTTGGGATTCGAACCACTGTCCTTCAGCATGCAAGGCAAATGCCTCCATGCTATCTCTCTGACTCCTGGGGATAAATTTTTAAATAATTTTTATTGATTGAAATTCTGTAGTTTACAATATAGAATAAGTTGCTTCCTAAAATACTATACTGATCTTTAAGATAATTTTATTTTCATTCGAAGAGAAGAAACAAATGCATAAAGACACACATACACAAACGAACAACAAAGGTATGTAAATTATTTCAACATAAATATGCATTTACATATATATGATAAGTATATATTTATTGAGTGTAATGAAAGATGGAAATTTAAAGTGGTTCTTGGAGGAAATAACTTCAGATGAAGAAATAATATGTTTCAAGTTTGGAAAACCAAAGATTAAAGATGACAAGTGAGTTGCATTACAGGAGCATAAGAGTGGCATAAAAGGAGCACGTCAATGGAGGCTCTAACCCAGGACCAATAATATTCATTCTTTGCTGTAAATTTTCCATATGCTGATCCTACCCATTTGTAAAAATAAAAGATCCACTGAAAAATCTTCCTCTGTTTCCTATAAAGTGTCCCTTCTTTCCACTCATTGACATCATTCCCTTGGCTGAAACATATTCTCACTTACTTTCAAAGAGGTACTGTCTCCCAGTACATCATTCACTATTTCCCAGTCTCCCCAAATTTGTCAACACATGTGAGTGAGGAATGGAGGAAAAATAAAATCATTTCAAGAAGACACCATATCTAGGGGATGAAGCAGTAGTGCAGTGAATAGGATGCTGATCTTGCTAATCTGAGTTTGATCTCCTATACTTCTATATTTTCCCCAAAGCCCCACTAATAATGATGCCTAAATGCAAAGCCAGAATGTGAGCCCTAAACTAGACAAAAAGAAAAAAAAGAAGTCATAAGTTCTGCCTCAACTTAGTTTGGGTTCTACATCTCTGATTAACTTCAATCTCCAAGAAACAAACTGCCTACCTAACATTTTAGATATTTTAAATCCTACTGAGAATTCCAACAAGTTGGTCATATAAGATCAATGGAATGGGAAATTATAAAGTACAGCATTTCTACTCGCTTTACCTTCAGTCTTGCTCTCTATGGCTTATGCAACTAACAGACAGCACAAGGACCTGAATATAAGTATATATGAAAATAAACTAAATCCACATTAATTATGCTATTGTATGTTGTCCTAATTGTTCTATTTTACTATTATGATGCTAATCTTTTAATGCATCTAAATTATAAATTGAGTTTAATGATATGTTCATATACATTGGATATGTATATCTGTGAAAAAGCATAGCTAGATGTCATTCAGTGCTATCCATAACTAAAAGTGATCCAAAGAATATGGTGGGACATATATAAGGAAGGGTTACTGTATCACTGTTGAATAATTTGGCATGAGGTCATAAACAGACCTTATGACTTCAAGTTTACTCTGAGCCTTTCCTGCACACACCTGTGCACTTACCTCTTGAAACTCCAATTTATTTCCTACCCCCACTGTTCTATTTGGTACTACAGATCTAAATCAGTGGTAGTAAGCCAGATACCCTTGCCCATTTGCTTTTTTTTATTAGATTGTACTTTAGGGGCCAGCTAGGAAAAAGAAAGAAATCAGAGTAGTTCTCTTCTTCTATCTGCTTTGCAGTTATTCAAAAAGATAGCAATCACATTACATCTCCAAGATCCTATATCCTGCCAAATGGTTTTCCTCCTAGGCTTCCCAAATCCCACAATCCTTAAACTCTCTCCAACCTGGAAACTGGGCATGAAAATGACTTTCTTTACTGTTTATCTTTCAATGATCTTCCCTTCACTGATTGTATTTCCTCAAATATCTCTCTTTCAGCTTCTAATTAATTGTATTCAACTACCCTGTGTGGCTCAGGTTCCTTGAGAAAGCATAAAGGATGTATTATATATTTTGTATACTTTTTTGTGATATTTGAAGATGAGAAATGAAATAGCTAATTATTATTTTCGCATTATTCTCCTTATTGCTGTGACCATGTACTAATACCCAGCAAAGAATTGATAAAAAAAAATGGGGGTAGATGGCAGAGAGATAGTACAATGGGTAAAGCATTTGCCTTCCATGTGGCCAACATGGGTTAGGTACTCGGTGTTCATATAGTCCCTAAGCCTGCCAAAGGTGATCTCTGAGAACAACCAGGTGTAGGCCAAAAACAAACAAACTGAAAAAAAGCTGAAAAAGCCTACTAGAATCTACTTGTTCATTTTCTCCAAACTGTACATCCTAATCCTAGAATACTTAATATGAAGCGAAAGATACCTTCCAGGACATTAACAGTCTGTCAAAGATTATACACAGCTAAGCCAAATAATTAAACTTCCAAGAATGAGTAAGAGTAGGCATCCCATAGCTAAAGGCTAATGTGTAGAACCTAAATGACTCCCACAAAGAATCCAGTTCATCCACATGACCCAATGACTCTGCTCCTTGAAAGTCAATTGGAGAAGAGTATAGACTACTGACCTCTACAATCAAGCCCTCCAGGGCTGGCCTGCCTCTCAATACTGCTTAGAACTCACACAGGACTTTCTATCTTCAAAGAACTATGCAGACATTAACCAATTATTCTGTTTTTGGCCCGCTGCCGAATTACAGTATCAAGATTTGACAAAGTCTTTGTACTCGCTGTAGTTCTGTAGGAATGTAGGTTTGTCTATTTCAATCCAAACTGAAGCCAAACTGGACCTTCGGCTGAAGGAAGCCTTGACGATTTAATATTTAATACAAACATCCTGTTCTCATAAACTGATCCTCTTTAAAGGAAAAAAAATTGTCATTAGAACACAGCTGAGCAAAAAGGGAAAAGGTTATAAACTTGGAAAAGAGCAAAATAGTTAATGTTTGGAACTTTTAAAGTGTTTTCAACCGACAGTTGTGCAGCTGTGGTAAGCTGGGAGGAGGGCTTGCTTCATTTTCTTTCATCTGCCTCTGCCTGCCTATTATTAAAGGTTTACATTTGTTTATACTCTCAATGATGTGCAGATACTTTCTTTCCCTTTTGAATTTCCTCCTTTTTGCTTCCCTTTGGAGCCTCCTGTGCCTTTCAGGCATTGAGCTAATGAAGAGCAAAACAGAATTAGTCTTAAAAAATAAAGCTATCTTCTTCTAAAAAGATCAGGCCCAACAGAGGAAGCTACACTCTAAACCTCCTATTTTGTCCTTTCTTCAGCTTGATGACTAACCTCAGAGGACAATTCTCTCCTTCCACATCTAACTCAATGCCTCTTCCATCAGTCATGCCTCAGAGCTCGTCCCCTGCGATGATTAAGGCAGCAGGCTGCCTATGCCAGAATTTTACTGTGACAAAAATATTTCTACTTTTCTTCAGAATGCTGAGCATTAAACAACTGGAGGTAGACCAAGACCCACCAAATACTGTCTGACATCTGGTCTGCTTTAAAAGTCAACCACATGGCATTTGCATTTCTCCTTGACTGACAGGTTCAATCACAAACAAGCTTTCACTTTCCCATATTATTGGTCAATGATACTTTAGATAAGCAACTTTGGCACAAAGTAGACATATATTTATTCTACAAGGACATAGGGCCATATGATCATCCTTAAACTGTAAGAAGTTAACCCTCATTAAATTATACCACACTCAATGAGAAATAAAAATGGAGACAACATAAATTTCACATGGTATTAGCAGTCAACAAGTTGCTACTTCATGGTGAGTACTTAGTGATTAAAGTTTCCACTGGATGAATAATCAAGCTCTGTTAGTGTATGAAATTTATAAGGCAAAAAAAAAAATAACTAAAGGTTTCAAAGAATTCCAGAAAAAAATCTTTCCATAGACTCTATACCCAGAATTCTGTTAACAATATATTGATATCATATACTCATTTGAAGTCTTGGCAATAGCAAACCATGTTTTTAAATATTTTGTATTTCTTATAAACCATTCTTATAAACCATTCCACATTTCAGAATATCAATAGGTATATGATAGATTGATGATGATTTATAACTATAGATAAGAAATAGATGAAAATATGAGATAGAGATAGTCTTTCAGTATTATAGCATTACATTTTTATATTTTATTTGTATGTTTTGCTTTTAATTCTAGCTTTGGAAAGGCAAGAGAACCTGAGATAAGATATAGACTTATATAGCTTCTTTAGAAACTATACCTGATGAAGGCATGATCACACATGAAATGAAGCAGAGGAAACATTAATACAGGAGCACATTATCAAGGTTGTTGCTATTAAAGTATGAAACACAGTTTTATGGGTTGCAGTAACAAACAAATATCTTAAGGAATTGTCCAAGTGCAGTATGAGAACTTGAAGCATTTGCCTATAGAACCTGTCCTATTTTGGTTGAACATCACACCCAAAGGGGTACTGATTCCCCCAACTGTTTAAAATAGTATCCACAAACCAAACCAGCTCAAGTTGCCTTTGGTTGGCAGAAGCCCTGGGTAAAATAAGTGAAATCCACATGGCAAGCCCTTGAAATCTGATGCTGACAGCAACAGTTGAGTCTTCAGTTCATGAAATTGCTTGCCAAGGGAGGGCTAAAATCAGAGGTGGGCCCTGAGTCTGTGGGACCAACACCAGTGGCATTGGCTCCATATCTATGACACCAACTTGGATCATAAATTTTTTCAGGGGCAGAATGCCATGCCTGACTAAGCACCATGTCTTCCACCTAGCACATCAGCAGTTATTTTGGAAGTAGGTAATAAAATAAATTCTGAGATATCAAAATAAATCAATCACATAAAGCAACCCATGTCTTTAATTTTCCTATTGTAATGATTGCTAATTTTTCAACATGTCTTTAATTTTAATAGCAAAATAGAGAGTTGAACTTGCAAAAAACCATACTTATACTAACACTTACAATGCAAAGGTCTGAGTTTGAGTTATAGAAAGACATTATGAATGACACTAGGCAGGTCTAAAACCTGTCTGAGTTTTAATGTCCAGATATAGCTGATAATTTTCTGATATATTATATGATATTGCATATCATATGACAGATTCTCAAAAACCAGGGAAATCAGTACATGTGGATCAAGAACATTTCTCCCCCTCCTATTATTAAACAGGTAGTTCTCACTCTTTCAGTTTAAAACTTGTGAGCATTATTTACTTACAAGGGTATACAGAACTTAGGAAAGTGATATAGTTTAATCAGAACCCCCTACTTGATAAACTCTGTATGTATGGTCAATATACATTTTCCTTGAAAGTTTATTTCACTTTATTTTTTAAGAAAACACTGTCAGACAAAACAGACACAAAAACATTATAATAATGTATTGCATTAATTACTATTATTATAAATATTGCTTATATTAAAGAAAGTCTCAAAAATTAGTGGTAAAAATTGATTGCATTTAAAGAGAACATTGTTAATGGATGAGTAAAAGGATAGATCAATGGATTGTGAGATGAATTCATTATAAGAAAAACAAGTAAAATAAAATATTAGAAGATGGACCTGCTCTGAAATCTCGCAATATTTCTTATGTGTTTGAAATTGGGGGTGGGGGGGAGCATCATCGAATGCACTAATAATACCTGGATTCTTCTGCTGTGGACTGGAGCATCCTGGCCCAGACATCCTGCCCTGCCATGTGATACATCCACTTGGAAATGTGTGCTTTATGATGGTCTTCACTGGAATGACTCTTCCTTTTGCTTTCTTCTTCAGTCAGCAGGCAGGGGCTTGTTGTCAGAAGGATCACAGGAATTCCAGAAGTTAAAAAGCATGCATAGCTTCCTGAGGTCTTGACTTAGAAATGCAGCACTTTCACTCTAGTCTCAATGAACAGAAATTCAGATCAGGTTCCAGGGGTAGGTAATAAGTAATAAAGGTAAAAACTTGGAGTTGAATACAGCTAATTTCCCAACAGACATTCATTGGTCCAACCAAACAATACAGCCTCTATAGTCCAATCATGTGCTTATTAGTTTTTAGACCCTTCAACCATCATATGCATAGAAATTTCAGAGTCTAGAAGTCCTCAAATTCTCCCCAAAAGAGGAGAAACGTTAAATATACACATTAGTCTTATAAGGCTATAGACCAGTTAATTAAGTAATTGCCCTTTTGGAGCATTAATTAGGATTTGAAGTCACTACAATTCACATGCAGGTTGAGGGTTTTGCTAACTGTAACCAGTATCATTTTTAAAATGATAGGAATCTCTCTTATTCATGTCCTCCTTATATGCAAATTCTCAGAGCTCCATGAAGAGCACACTCCTCCTTTGCTACATCCCCCACTTACTGTTTATGATATATCCTTTATAAACTAAGATGAGCTCACTGACCTACCATTCCCAAAGCACAATCCTCCCCTCTGCTCAGCAGAAGTTTTAGAGTTTATCGAACTATCCATCTGCTGCCTCCTGGTTCTCCTCATATTCATAGGAATTAGGCAAACATGAACAGGGTCAGAGAATAAACTCCCTTTGTTCTGAGCCCTAAAATATGCCTGGGGTGAAAACTCCAACAACATTAACACCATACTCACAAACTGTTGGCTCAGACAGCTACTAACAGAGGCAATGGCATACACAACACTCTAAAACTAGAAAACCTAGTAAGTACTGCCCTCTCACAGCCATTTGAAGGGACATTCAACCACAGAGTGCCATTTCAGTAAAGATAAGCAAACAGTGAGACTTGATAAGAATAGGATAAAAATAATTGAATTATTACTAAGCAAAATATGGAATCAAGTCTTTCTTGTTAGCCACTTACCAAACTCAGTCTATAAGATGGGATTTATTAGTTTTTAATTAGTCTTTCATTACATCATTAATACCTTCCCTATTACTGAGGGCAGAACGAGCAGAAAGGTATAAATTTATTATGTGTATTGATGGTGTTACATGATTAAGGATGACAACTAGGCCTGCCTAACATTCTTAAGAGCTGAGGAGAGAGTGACTTAGGTGGAGGGAAGAATTGGGAGGCATCAGGGGTTGGACATCAGGGAAAAGCAAACACTTTTAGTTCAACATGAATGAAATCATAAATGCTTTGCACAGATCTGTTTGGATTACATGGTATGTAATGGGACCTCCTTAGATAATTTTTAAAAACTAATAATAAATAAGGGGAGAAGAGATAACTGAAAGTTTTGCAACAATGAGTCATTTTATATCATATCATAGGATAGATGATGCCAGAAATACAGGTCACACCCACACCTCTGTACACTAGGCCTCCGTTTGTACTCAAGAAATGGTGCCAATGTCATAATCTATTGAGTCCAACATGAGAAACATGTATTACTATTTCTCTATCTGTAAAATTATGAATTTAAAAATCAAGATTTTGTTAAATTGTCTTCTACCACTAGCATTTTGAAATCTCAAAGTCAAGCCAACCTCTAATTTTGATCAGTGGATATATTGCATTATTCAAAACTGTTTGACTAAAAGGTTGATAAAGAGATATTTTTGGTTCAAAGCAAGGAAAAGCAGCAAGGGGGCGCTTGTTTGCTCACTTGAGTAGCAGTGTTTTAGGTCCCACTCACACCTAAGGGTGAATTTATACTTGAACAAAGCACCTAGAATGGTCTAGCACCAATGATAAAAGGCAAATCAAGCAGAGGCTGAGGTCAGAAAACCAGTCAATGGCCAAACAAGAAGGCAAATTAAAATAAACCCTTCTGATATCACATTCTGTATAATCTTTACCCCTACCATGTTCACCAGTCTCCACCCAAAATAAACTGTCCCTTGTTTAAGCTCTTATCAGTCAAAGTTAGGATGCTAAGCAGATTTGCTAACTTCATCAATATCTCCAGAATTGCTCTTGGAACCATTACTAACCACCAACATTATTCCCTGGAAGTCCTATACCCTAAACTCCCCACACTGACATATAATTAAATCAATTTTAATTCAAAAATTGTATGCCAATGATAACATTGCCAATGGCCTTAGAAATGATAGAGAAACCAACATTATAAACCACTGTAAGAACAAGTCCTAAAAGTAAAACAAAGCGTTTTTTCTTTCTATGAAAATATTTTCTTGATAAAATATTTTGTTAATGACCCAGTGGCAGAAATCACTGCAGGAACCAGGAAGCACTTTCTATCATTCCTTAAAGAATTGGCCTTGACTTTTCTCTTGAAGCTCTGACTTAAAATACATCAGAAGGGACCACCACTTAGCTGTGAACAGCAATGGTCTGGGGACCCCCAGGCAGACCAGTTCACCATTAGTTGGGTTCCTCTAGAGTTATAAACACGGGTGCTCTCCCAATCTGTTTTCCAAGATGATCTGTATATAAAGCATGTGTGTGGCGGGAGATGATAGCTTGCTTGAGGCTTTCAGCAATCGATGTTTACAGACTATAATGGAAACCACAAGTTTCTTCTTTAACTCAAGTCAGTATACATTCCTGCAACCCACAGGCAAATTAAAGCAGGGAGGGGGCCTGGGAGGGGTTCTCAATGAGTCATCATTTCACATTTTTAATAGTTTAATGAGCATCTAGAAATGT
Organism: Crocidura indochinensis; assembly: GCA_004027635.1. Lineage (NCBI taxonomy): Eukaryota > Metazoa > Chordata > Mammalia > Eulipotyphla > Soricidae > Crocidura > Crocidura indochinensis. The sequence continues at coordinate 2,611 of PVKC010027469.1, read as the reverse complement.
CATATTAACCAGCAAAAAAAAAATTAGAGTTTTTTGCTCCCACCAAAATTTAGCAATTGGCCTATTTGAACATAAAATTCCTTGGGCATCTACTTGAAGTGACTTCCCTCATGAAAGGTAATTAACTAATGTCTTTACCACAAAATCACAAACAAACACATATGAAAAATACCCACAACTAACTTCAAGTTAATAATCTTCCCTTATATTGTCCCAAGTCTGGTAGGGGAGATAAAGTAATTTCCCTTAGGTTCTATTAATCCTCTAGAAAGTCCAGCCCAGAGTACTTAAAAGAAAAGTCAGAATTCTGAGCACCCTGGGCCAAGATTCACAGTGCCGACTGACAAATGGTAAATATAGCGAGGACTCAAAAGCCACAGCTGTGTGTCTCTGGGTCTCACAGATCTGTGTGTAATCATTCAAATTTTTATATCATCTGAAAGTGTCATTTCTATGTGATCACAGCATCTTCAGTCTGATCATATCTTATATTTTGCTTTTAGGGGCTATAGCATCATCAGGATAAAATAAATGATAGGGTTAGAGAGTACACAATATCCCAGACCTACACAATTTAAACACCTTGCCATTGTGCTTACACATAGCTTCATGCTCTAAAAAAAAGCATCTGAATATCTCTTGATCAGTAGGTTTTGTCCTTGGAGCATCAAATAATTTATTTTTTATCTCTCAGTTTTTGTTCTTCTTTTTAAATTTTTACTTTTTATTAATATACCATGTTTTACAAAATTACTCATAGCTGAATTTTAGTAATTCTATATCCTGGTCAAGAGGAGTAACGTAGCTGCATATCTTCACTCTTTCTTCTTTAATATGTGTTAATATTCTAAGTCATATGATGGGTCCTATGCCAATTATAGGATCCATCCAAAATTTATTGTCTGTGTTTTAGACCAATATGTGCCAAATCCACATGCGTCTAAACTAAATTTCAATAATCAGCTTCATGAGATTAATTCTGTAAAATTCTCTTCTCAAATTTTACATAATTCTATAAAATTCTCTTCTTAAATTTTACATATTTATATCTATACATTCATAGCATGAATATATAATTTCTGAAATCAAGGTGCAATGCATTATGTTGAGATCTCAAGGACATTGCTTCATAATCCTATAAATTATTTTAATAACTCATTTATAAATGAAGACCTACCTCCTGTAGATCTTATTGGCAATTGAGAAAATAATTCCTATCACATAAAAATATCTGTGTGAATCAAACTGAGGTCCTAAGCAAAGGAGGCTAAACTGTCATGATAAACACTTTAAACATGTACAATCTTTATATATAATTTAAGGATTACAGAAGTAAATTCATATTTAATTCCTTTTAAAATATGTTGCTTCAACCTTGTCAAAACACATTAATATTTAGCTAACCAACTTTCTGAGAATTGCCTTGGGGGAGATCTCAGAACTTATTTTTACTGACTCTTTAGTTTCTTTTATCTTTTCCTTAAGCAAAAAATGAATTGAGTAACAAGTCATGCAGACTGTGGATCCCAAAAAAAAGAGGCTACAAAAATATATAAGTTGATGATGGACAGAGTTATTTCTATATTTGTTCTTTTTTATTTATATCTCCATTTAAACACCTCGATTACAAATATGATTGTAGTTGGATTTTAGTCATGTAAAGAACAACCCCATTCACCAGTGCAACATTCCCACCACCAATGTCACAAATCACCCTCTTCTCCACCCCAGCCCTGACTGTACTCTAGACAGGCTTTCTACTTCCCTCATTCATTCACATTATTATGATAGTTTTCAGTGTAGTTTTTTCTCTAACTGCACTCACCACTCTTTGTAGTGAGCTTCATATCATAAACTGGACCTTCCAGGCCTCCTCTGTTTCTGAGAATTATTGCAAAAATGTCTTTTATTTTTCTTAAAACCGATAGATAAATGAGACTAATCTGTGTCTATCTCTCTCCCTCTGACTAATTGCACTCAGCATAATAGATTCCATGTACATCGATGTATAGGAAAATTTCATGACTTCATCTCTCCTGATGGCTGCATAATATTTCATATGTATTTGTACCACAGTTTCTTTAGCCATTCATCTGTTGAAGGGCATCTTGGTTCTGTCCAGAGTCTGGCTATTGTAAGTAGCATGGCAATGAATATAGGTGTGAGGAAGGGATTTTTGTGTTCCTAGGGTATATCCCTAGGAGTGGTACAGCTGGATCATATGGAAGCTCAATTTCCAGCTTTTGGAAAAATCTCCATATCGCTTTTCATAAAGGTTAGACTAGATGGTATTCCCACCAGCAGTGTATAAGAATTCCTTTCTCTCCACATCCCCGCCAGCACAACTTGTTCTTATTCTTTATTTGTTCTTTCAATTGCTCATCATTTCAACAGTTATTCATTGAGTATCTAGAATGTTAGTCGAATCTAGAGAGGAAATATTCTGTCATGCAAAGGTAATGGAATTCTGCACACATATCTCTACAATTTTAGAGTGTTATAAATAAGATTAACTAATGAAATAATATGCAATACCACATAATAAAAATAGTGAGCAGCATTAAGTACCATGTAGAAAATTGTACTTATTTATTTATTTATTTATTTATTT
>PVKC010027468.1:0-15742 GCA_004027635.1 Crocidura indochinensis | reverse complement strand
GACCTGCTGTATTATTGCTCTGGCCTACTACAGACATCATCTTTAATTCTTATGAAAACATTGTAGTATTGCTATCATGAGCCCTATCAATGAACAAATTGCTGCTCACACTATTTAAATAATGTGCATAGGGTCATAAAATCATTCATGTATAGCTCATATCTCTGCGTGCTCATAAGTAGCAACTATTTCATTGAGGCAATAACATGCCATATGCAAGAAGAGATATGACATTGATAAGACACTTAAAAAGTACTTGTGAGCATTTTGTAATTTATTTTCACTGTAAAATATCATCAGATATTTGTTTTGGGCCAGAAGTTTATCAACAGCGAGTATTAAGCTCAAATTATTATATGTAAATGAATTTTCTTTTAAAATTTTATAGTAAAGTTGAATTTTATCTAACAGCAGATTTCAATGATCACTAATCACTAAATAAAACTGTGCTCTGAAATGACTGACTTTTAAATTGCATTTATGGTGTTTAATTTTATTTTTATTGCTCTTACATACATTAAATACATGCATTTTAGAGCCATTTTAAAGTTGTTAATGTTCTCAAATCTTTATTAGTTATCTTAAGACTATTCTTGGAATATTAAATTCATAGCTGAAAAGTCCAACTATTACACTCTAAAGTTTTCATATAATGAAGGTTAGCTTTCTCTTTAAGCCTTTTCATAATTTGTTCTTTATATTGCTTAAAAGACACTCTTTATTCTCATGGAGGCTATTATTTTGCCATATCTTAAAATTATTTTCTTTCCACCTATCTTCTTTCTTGTGACCTCTTCTCATTTTTTTCAATAGATATAAATATTTTGTTTCCCATTTGTTATTGATTTAGTGGTCTTATCATTTCCTAGGTATTCATCTGCTTTTATGTGTATACATAACATTTTTTCTATAACTTAGAAACCTTCTACCATCTCTCCTCTGCAAAATCAAACATTTTTGTTATGCTTTTTAATGCACTTACATTTTGTTTATAGTTTTTAACCTCCCAAGAACTATTTCTGACTTACTACAATAATAAATTCTTCATTCATTATAATCATTATATGTCCCAGATAATCAGCTTTATATCTGTTATTTTTCTGATGCACCTTATTTTATGTCTTATGGGTAATACAAATATAACTTTATAGATAACATGAGATTATGAGAAAAATCAAGAATGTCTTAAATTTTTTTTCATATGGGTTATTTAAAGAGAGCAACTTTAATTGTTTTATTCAAATAAATTATGAGTCCATTAATGGTAAATGTTAATTTTACAACACTTTATTGTGAAAGAATAGGTGACTAATTCTTATTTTTTACCCATCAAATTATACATTACCTATTCTTGAGAGTGGATAACAATGTACAATAAATATCATGAGTATACACAATTTTGTCTACAAGTAGATTTTACTGTCAGGTTATACTAGGTTTCATAAGTACCCAGTATAAGAATATTTTTAAACTTTTAATGCTTAGCTTTGCAAAATAAATGGGAAAATTTTTCATTCCTGATTTTAGTTTTCAAGATTTTTTTTGGTTACTCCTGACTGTGATATGCCAGGAATTAAACTCAGGTTTTATGCACAAAGAGCCAGTACACTAGTCCTTTGATTTATTGCCCCTGCCCCAAATCTACACTTGGAGTCATTTTGTTGTTATTCCGAGGAGTGAATCCAGGTATTATTCATGCAAGAATGGCTTTGCAACTCAGCCACATTCCTGCCTGAGAATGTTTTGGATAATATTAGCTAACATCAGAATTTTATTTCATAACATCTTTTGCAATGCATTATTTTATTCCATTTAACAACTAAACTGGATAGTGGGAGAAAAGTTTTGCACATCTGTTTTTGCATTTAATACATTGAGTAAGAATGCATTTTTGTTAATGACTATTATTATCTTTATTGCTTATGTATACTATACTATTTTAACTCACAAAATTTTGTTTCATATTTGAAAAATTAATATATATCTGAAGATTCTAACATTTGGTAAATAATAAACATATTTGGTGGTTGACTAAATCAGTGAAGATTAGAACTATTTTTGATGATTATCTCTTATCAGTGAAAAATTTATCATTCCTTATATAAATATCAATAATCCTGTGACAAATAAATCTATCACAGAGTTAGACTATTCAAAGGTCAAATTCTTACAATGAACTAAATTAGTTCATAAAATTACCCACACTTCATAATTCACTCAGCAAGTCTACATAGAGGTCAATGTGACATGAAATCTAAAGAGGATATATTAGAATTGGGTTATGTATAAGCCAATGAACAAGGGTAGTGTCTACTATACTTAAAACAAACCCCAAACTATTTGAAACTTGAATTCCTACTTAAGCAATGCCTATTATTTATATTTGTAATACCGTATTTTCTGGCATATAAGATGACCCTTCAACCCATGAAAAACTTTCTAAAAGTCGGGAGTCATATTATATGCTGGTACATGGCATGCTTGTATATGAAACTTGTTCCAGCTTCAGGGATGAGTGATCCACACCCCCTTTACTTTTAAGAAGTAACTTACTTTTAAGAATTTTAGGAAGTTTTTCATGGGTTGAAGTTGTCTTATACACTGAAAAATACGGGTAAATATTATTTTTGAAGTGCCTTCTGGATTTTGATCTGGCTAAATTGGTAGAGAATATACCTAGCATAAATATGAGAGACCTCTAGCATGATTTTGATCAATTCTTGACTCTCTGAGCATTGTTGAGTGTCACCCTTGCGACTTTTGTGTGATTTTTGTGGGGCTACTATTAGGAAAAGGTGTCAATTTTTATCTACTATTCCCATGAGCTGTATATGCTATATTTTAGAATTACTATATTATTATTATTATTATTATTATTACTTTGCTTTTGGGTCATAACTGGCAGTGGTCAGGGTTTATTCCTGTTTCTGTGCTTAGGCTCACTTTTTTGCAGACTCCGGGGACCATGTAGGATGCCATAATAGAACCAGGTTAAGCCACTTGCAAAACAGTTGCCTCACCAGCATTATAAACTGACCTCTAAATTATATTTATTTAGCTGTGACTCCATCTCAAAGACTATGAGAAAATTATCTCAAAACTTATCAACAACATCCAATATAATTCATTGTGTATTTGGAAGATGTGCTTCTTAAATACTGCATCAAACATACACACAAATATGCCCTAAACTTTCAAATTCATAAAAGATTTCCTCCTGACACAGCATGGCATATTAAATAGCAGTATTCTCTATGGAGCTTAGTACAGAGTTTTAACAAGAGTCTAGAAATCAGAAGTGATATGCTATTTTCATCTGAGAATTATCATTGCAACTTGGGATATCTTGAAACTGAGAGTCAATTAGAAAGACCAAGTGCATCATTGGAAAAAATACTTAGTGAAAGTAGGCATTGCTTCCATAAACAAAACAAAATCTAACAAAATATCATTATACACACTAACCATCATATTCAAATTATCTAGTCACTGCTATAAGTGAATCTTACATGCTAATCTATTTAATACTACTACTGACAAAAGTTTAATTGCTCTCACAATTTTATGGTAAGAAAGCAGAAATTTTATTTATCTTCTTTTAACTCATACTCTAGAACAGTATACTATTAAGTTAAATTAAGGCAAAAGGTAACTGAGTCAGAAAAAGGTTAATACATTCCTGGAATTATATAGTAAATAAAATAAATCATATTCAAATTATAATCCTTAAATTCCATACATTACTAAAATGAAAACTCTTATTTTGAGTGAAAAGAAAGCACTCATAATTGTACTCTTTAATTGTTCTGCAGAGACTTTGTGACACCAGTAAGTAGACTCGTTTATTCCCCCACTTATATGTCATCATTTAAATTAAACACTAGTCATAAATAACAGGTATTTATAAGGGTATCAGTTTCATTACTGTCTGGGTAGATTGCAGATTGTGACTTTTATGTGTTGTCAGGCAGGCTCCATTTTACTTTATCTCAAAAATATTTTGGATAGTAGATAATCACACATACTGCTGGCCATCCCCTCTTGTCTAATTAGATCCCTTGAATTAGTCAGGAAATAGACAATCCCACTGGTCTGTCCCTTGATGATGGATAGACTTATGAGTTAGGTTGTGTGCTTATCAGAGAAAGCACGAAGAAACAGAACACAGCTCTCCTGGGGCAGATAGATCCTAAAGCCAAGAAAGTGATAGACTTGAAGCTATTTGTTTCCTCCTTCCAGTACCAGATGTCACAGCAATTAATCTCTCTCAGGAGCAATATTAATGACTAATGAATGGTGCAGGTAATGTTATTTTCAATATTTTCCCCTTTAGTGATAATAAGGCTCATGAATATCTGAAGGATAGGGAATTACTCAGGCACCAGGTCACACTATATAGTGCTACATTTTGTCTTGTCCCTGCCTCTGTAGATATACAGAAATGTAAAATCTATTATGTATGATTATTGTTCTATGACAATCTCTGCAGACTGAGTCAATATTCAACTAGATCTAAGTGGTTTTAATGTCCAGACTCTAGATTTCCTCAAAGGCATACTTATATGTCAACTGATGCAGTTGACATGAACCCTGTTACAACTTGATAACTTAGAAGAAAGGGAGATGTCAGCTACCAAGTATTTCAGAAGCTGAAAAGCATCGCTAGCTTCTGATTAGTAAGTTTACCGCATTGCCATAATTCCCAGATAATTTTAAAATATTTTGTACTTGGTAGGAGTAAAAAGTTCCTAAAATACATATTTTAAAAAAGTCAAAAAAAAACTAATACTTTAGAAAATCTGTAGAGCATTGCTGATCAGGAAGATAAAAATAGAAGTCTTGGAAGAAGAGATTTCAAGCAGAGCAAAAAGAAACTGATTCTGATGTTTGGAAAACACCAGAATTGTTCAACTTTTCCATGGGCACAATAGAGCAGAGGTTAAATAAGTTGATTTCAGGTATTCATTCAAAATGTGTGTTTTGAAGGAAGCATTGAGTTTTTTGTTTGTTTGTTTGTTTTTTTGTTTTTGCTGAGGTGGGGACACCGAAGGCTATGATTCACTTATTTTTTGTTTGTTTTAGGGCACACACAGCAATGTTCAGAGGTTATTCCTACTCATAGCAGTGGCTGGGTGGACCACATAATATGCCATGAATAGAATCCATTTCAGTGAGGTGCACGTAATATCCTTAATTATATACTTACCAACTCAGCCCATATCCACCATATCACATCTGACTGACCACCTTTTACGGAGCAAAATAATTTCATTTTTATCATCATTCAGAAATTATATCATTGTTTATTGGCTTCTTTGAAGATGGAGACAAATGCTCTTGACTTTTGGAAGAGATAAACCATCTGCACATGGTAAGAACAATAAAATAGAAATTTTAACAGAACTGTTAAAACCAAAATTAGTTCAAAGTGGTCCAATGTATACTGAGGATGATTCTGAACTGCCATTCTTAACTGACTTGTTATTTTTCAAGTAAAGTAAAATATTAAATATAAACAAAAACAAATGGAAAGCTTCTAGTCTAGTGGCCTGGAATATATTTCTTCCACCAGTGCTCCAGTAGGGCTGTGCCTAATATAGTCTGTTTTTTTGAAGGTTCTGTGCCCAAGAGGACTCTTTGTCAGTAGGAAAATCAGGAATCTACATATTTAAATGCTGCCCTGCAAAAAGTGCTAAAGTGAAAGCTTTATACACAGTATACTTTTTTTTCTATCGCTTTAGTTTAATAATAACTTTGACTTAAAATGAAATTTTATAATCCGTTTTTATAAAGTTATTTGAAGTTTAAGGGTCTACTGGGGATGTAGAAACGTAGCAACCCTGACCCCAAAGGAAATATTATCTCTTATCTGAGCTTGCAAAGAAAATGACAACTGCTGTTTAATGAATCCTTCAGAGAGACAATCTGCCAAAGTATTTTAAAAGCGTGATAGATGTTTGATCATACATTTTGCACATTGAGATACCTTAAACCTATTGATTGCCTATATATTCCTCCAAGTTTATACCACAAGAAGTGAACAATTGCAGTTATAAGGACTATTTAGGTTAAAATGCTGGCAAAAAAAGAAAAAGCAAGAAATTGAGATTGAGGCATTTAAGATAAATTGCCAGCTCTGATATGACTCACCAGGCAAATGAGAGAGAAAGTGAAGTGTTAGCGTGGGTGAGAGTGCCTTGGAAGGGAGTAGACTTAGATATTTTTATCAAAAGGCACATATTAAGAGTCTACTCAGCCTATGTTGCCTATACAGTGTGTCTAAAATGAATTTTTTTTTTGGTTTTTGGGTCACACCTGGCAGTGTTCAGGGGTTACTCCTGACTCCATGCTCAGAAATTGCTCCTGGCAGGCACGGGGGACCACATGGGTATGGATAATAATATTCAGGGTTTTCTTTAATATCAAAGTTCCTCCCAAAGAACTTTTGAATCTTAGACAAAACAAATATAGAGGAGGTAAGACTAAAAAAAATATGATAAACTCATTTTTAAATAAAATCAATCTAGGGGATGATATTAATAGGGAATAAATGGTTAAGGAATTATATTTCAATAGTGTTTTTTTCCAGTGAGGAAAGGTTAATGTACTGTGCAAAAGAAAAAGGACAAATGTCTAACCAGTGACATGAAGTAGAAAAATTAATAGATGCTTGTGTTTGGTCAAGATGAAACCAAGTGGTTTCGTTCTGTGGCATTGATAGTTTTAAGATATATAATTTAAAGAAGTTAAGAATAGTGAATAGTCTGTCTGCTTGGTTTATATCAAAGTCATATTTTGATTTATTTTATCAAATAACCCAGCTGATTTTAAAATTTGAATTTATCAATGCATTGGGGCATTATGTTAATTGAAAATTGAAAACAGAAGCTCAATTAAAAGTGAATCCTGGGAGAATAGGAGTAACTCCTAGGGGAATATTGAGAACAAGGATATGATTAAATGAACTGAAATAATACACAAAAATGTGTGCATGTTCTGTATTTTTATCAAATTTTTTAAGGAAATTTTGAGCCAATATTTTGAATTGTTAATTTTTTTAACCTAAGAATAGACTCTAGGAAAGCACTATCTTGTTATCTACTTTCTACTTTCAGGCTACAAAGCTGAAGTTCTTTTCTTCATTCCTTATGATTTTGAAGAACTTTTTAATAAAACTAACTTTTATTTTTACTATTCACCAAATTTTAGAGTTGAACACAGGTTTCAATTCTGTCTTTGTTTTTATCTGTTTTGTAGTATAAGACAAAGACAAATTTTTATAAATTTAATTTCTGCACCTACCAAAAGAAGTAGTTTAGGTACTATAAGTGATACATGATGACATGATGTTTTAAAATATTTAACAAATCATGAGGTCAGAGAGATAGTTCAGGAGGTAGGTTGGGTATTTACATACATTCCATTCACCCTGGTTCAAATCCTCAGTTCCACATACAGTTCTACATGCACGACTAAAAATAACTACTGAGCACAGAGATAGGAATTTCCAAGCCCTCAAATAAAACAATAAATCCTCAAATAAAAGCACTGTATGGTAAGTAATTAATTAATTTTGGTTTTTGGGTCACACTCAGCAGTGCTCAGGGGTTATTCCTGACTACATGCTCAGAAATATCTCCTGGCAGGCTCGGGGGACCATATGGGATGCCGGGATTTGAACCAGTGACATTCTGCATGAAAGGCAAACACCTTACCTCCATGCTATCTCTTCGGCCCCTGTATGTTAATTTAATAATAATTATAGGTATTTTATTTATCCTGTCTTTAATTGTTTCTATAACTTGCTAGCATTTATTGAGTACCATGAATGTTACATCTACAGTTTCAATAGGCTTTTCAATAAATTTATTTTAAATTCTTATCTTGGTAACATAACAAATAAACTAATTATTGTACAGTATAGGATAATAATAAGTTATGGATAAAAGTAAATATTAATAATAAAATAGAACAGGGAAATGAGTAGAGATAAATAGGAGTAAAAGGGACATTTTTAAAATATACAGAGTTGACAACTTTTCATATTCAGGTGGTGACATTTCATTTCAATGAAGATTAAGGTTGAAGATGTCATCTCTATGAACGTCTGGAGAATTCATTTTGTAAAGGTACAGACAACTCAGAGACCTTAAGGAGATAGCATGCTTGCAGGATAAAGGTGTTTAATTTGATAGGGAAAGTAATTACATCCTGGAATAATCTGTTTCCTAATAGTTACTTTCTATTTCCTAGACACAAGACTTAAAACTTTTCTTATTCATAGAATAATTTAAGTTTATGCAGAATTGTGTAGTGAAATAAACTGCTACTTTTAATTTTTTTTGGCTTTAACTTTGAATAAAATGGGGATATTTTTAGGTTAAATATGGCATAACCACACTTGCTTTACATTTTTGGGGTTTTTTTGTGTGTGTTTTTAGCTACACCTGGCAGTGTTGTGGGTTTTCTCCTGGTTGTCTGCCCAGGAATTACCCTGGTGTGTTCACAGGGACATCTGAGGTACTATATACTGAAGCTGTGTTGACCACATGCAAGACAAATGCCTATCTGCTGTATTTTTCCCCATTCCCTATAAAGTTTTTCAAAGGCACTCTAGGGCTTGAGATATAGCACAAACATTAAGAAACTTACCTTGCCTGCAGCCAGACAACCCTTCTTTGAACATTGTAACCACATATTGTTAACACATCAATAGGAGTGATCCTTGAGTTGAGAGTCAGAATTCTGAGTACTGCCAGATGTGACTCCCAACCTGCCCACCTCCAAAAAGTATAATGACCAGCTCTGTTTGTTGATATCAAAGTATATTGACTGCAAGCTAAGATGGAATAGAGGACTGCTTCTATACAAGTGAAAGATGGTCATGGTTTGGCCCAGAGCAATAACAGTAAAATTCCTTGCAGGCAGTAAAATTTTGGACACAATTTAATGATAGATAACTGATTCCTTGATAGATTACATAAGGAAGAAGAAAATTTAGGTTAATTAAAGGTTTTATCCTAGCTATTAAGAATGATAAAATTATAACTATACTAATTCTGGTTACATGATAATTTTTGGCTTATTTTCTTTTCTTTTTTTTTTTTTTTGGGTCACACCCGGCAGTGCTCAAGGGTTACTCCTGGCTCCATGCTCAGAAATTGCTCCTGGCAGGCACAGGGGACCATATGGGGCACTGGGATTCGAACCGATGACCTTTTGCATGAAAGGCAAATGCCTTACCTCCATGCTATCTCCTGGGCCCCATTTTCATATAATTTAATGAATAATTACTACTTTCTAATATTCTTCACATCACTTTACAGTATTAATGTGCATAGATTCTACTTAAAAATAATAGTGAATTTTTGAGGGACACAAGAAGAAATCAGCAAAAAAACTGTGTATGGCACAAAAAGATAAATAGAACTTTCATAGAAGATCTTCATTTACTTTAACACTACAAATAGATCTGACTCCACTTATTTGTACCCTAAAAGTATCTGATATCTGCTACAATCATCCTCCAAAATCAATATGAACACCCACAGATTTCCTGATTGTAAAAAATGATCTTCCTTGTTAAGAATCCTAGTGCTGATCTCTCCTCTTCGTTCTTTGGCTATAGATAAATAAACACTGGGTAGTCTATGCAAGTGAATAATAGATAAATTGTCTACTAAATAAATCTAAAAAGTCTGTTCAAAATTTACCATAGATGGGTAAAATAGGATCTGTTTCTTTTCTCTATGTGAACATGTATTCTTAGGAACTAAAAAGAACTGTTACAATATTTTCTATAAATGATATATTTCTGTTCTGTATAGAAGTTATATTTTTTGAACATTTACACTTACTATATACAAAAATGTTCACACTGAGGAAAGAAGCAAACATTATTATATCACTGGGAATGCTGAAAGAAAAAAATAAATTATTTAACTTACTATTTCTGTCTCTTCTTCATAATCTGTGAATCACAACAAAATGTTGAGAACCAGTAGTTGTAAATAGAGTTTGGGAATACAGTGTCAGTTCCAAAGAGAACAGATGTGTTGAGGAGTATTAGGTCACAAATGGAATACCTTGATTTAGCCAGAAGTGTCCTCTGACTCTGAACTGGACAGGTATTCATTGCATGAAGTGCAGAGGCTCATTTATCAGGGATTCTCTGCCCTTGCAGAGATAGGTTGAGAATGCCACATTCTGAGCTGCATGAAGGGAAACATGTGGTGAATCTTTTTGATCTGGTAGCTAGGGTTGTATCACAGCTGCCTTTCAAATTGCCTGGAGAGCTGAAGCTGCAGTTTAAAAGAAAACCAGGAATGGCAAGGAAAGTAAGGGCGGGCCACTGGGAATCATTTTCTGATAAAACTCCAACTGTATCAACTTAGAAGATTATATAACAGATACTTTTATAGGAAGTAGTTCTGGGAACTGAATTTAGGACAGAGGAGAAATCAACTGTTCATAACCTGTGTCAGAGCTGAGAAGGAAAAGTATCATTTAATGCAAATTAAAAAGGAATAAAACAACTTGAATATGTACTTTGAATACTTTTATGAGAGCTTAAAAAAGAATGCTATAGGCCTGTTTTCCTTAAATGAGAAGTCATATGGCACCCTGGGGGCCCCCAGAATATTCTAAGGGAACCACAGGTGAATTAATCTCACAGAAGTGGAACACCTCAGTTTGTAAATAGTTCAGAGCAATCACTAGAAGAAAACAAGTTTGGATGATGGTCATGGTGAGGAAAAGATCACAAAACACTAATATAAACTGGTAGTACACCAATATATTTAGAAGACATATTTTTGTTTTCATTGGGGAGGTCACATCTAGTAGTATCCAGAACCTAATCTTGGTTCTGTAGTCAGGAAATAATCCTTGTTGTACTTGAGGATACCAGATAGGATGCTAGGATTGAACCCAGTTCAGCAGCATGCAAGGCAAGTGTACTATTTCATTAGTATCTCTCCAGCTTCATAGAAAACATACGTTTTAATCTCTTTCCCTGAGAAGTGTTCATGCCTAAATCTTGATTATTATTGTGTTGCAAACATTCTGACTTCTAAAATTGTGAGTGGAAATTTTTTTCCTTTGCCTTTAACTTTTATTGCAAATGCATAGAATAAAAGCATTTTAATTTGGGCCCAATTAGAGGGTAATAGGGTTAGTATGCGTGTGCTGTTTGATCCCTGGCACCTCAGGCCCTTCCATGCTTCACTGCATGTGGCCCTGGAGAGCTGGTTTTCTTCAGCACCACATTGACCATAAGGTATTAAAAGATGCACATTTGCTTACTCAGTTGGATCATTATCCCTGGGAGTAGTCCCTGGAAACCTTGTGTGATACTTGGGAGGATCTCCAAAAGAAGTTTATTGCTTTCAAAATACAAAAGCATAATTTGGTCTCATGAGCAGATTTGCAACGATCTAAATTTTATTTACAAAAAAAACACACTATGAAACCATATATTAAATTAACATGAGGTTTCTTGACCAGAACTTAAATATAGAATGCAAATGATTTTGAAAGATCTCTAGAGATTTTATCCTCACTTTAGTTTCAGAATATCTTTTTCTGCTTATCCATTCATTTCTTTCTTGTGAACTGAAGTGAATCAATTCTGCCATATTCCTTCTACTACCAGGTTTTTTGTTCATCGATATAAACTCTATAATGTAATCTGTCTCAAAATATTATCTAATAGATCTCATGCTGTCCCCACTCTGTCTTTCTCCTTCTTCCCTTTCTCTTGTTTGTCTCCCTTTATCTCTCTCATGCAACAGTGAACCACAGAGATAGAGGGGAACAATTCTATGAGCAGAAGGAATAAATAACAGAATTCATTGTTGGTAATAAGATAAAATTGGATATTTGGAAAGTCTTTTCTCATTCCCAGTCTTAGAGTTTGGTGCCATTTCTCTCACCATCATATACATCTCACCTCCTAATAACATTTTTTACCTTTTATGGATTATTTTTTATTCATTCATCCACATTTCATTGAAAATATCTGGTTATTGATTCCTGTTCCCTCTAACACTACGATGAGTACATGTTATGTACTTTATCTTTACCTTCTTGTAATCAACATAGAATCATAGGAACTCAAGTTTTATAATCACTCATTTCCTTTATTGAGATAACATTTATAATGATTCATAAAATTATATATATAACATATATATTTAGAGTACATGTTTATAAGACTTAAAAATCTATTCTACAACATAACATCTATCACCAAAAATACCAATATCCCTTCACCACATTTCTCTCCATCTCAGTCTGTCTAGTAATAACCACCTTTTAACTCTGTTTACTCTCTCTTTGGTTACACTCGAGGTTTTAAATATGTTCTAGCTCTTGCCTCTTTGAATACCTGTCCTATCAACTTGGGCCAAATGCATGCCCTTACCACCCTCATCTTCCCTTTAAAAATCTGCCATTTTTCTTTTTAACACATCTTTTAAAGGTAATACTTATCTTTCTACTTACTTATTTCTGTTAGTGTGACCTTCTTCAGTTTGTATATTACAGTCACAAAAAGCAACATTTAATCTTTACCTATAGTTGTATAGCATAGTTAGCATGTATCTTCATTGTCATGAGCTTTTACCTGTCAGAAAATTATTTGTTTTCAGGTAGTGACTATACTAAAGATCACAAAGAGGTGTCTGAGTGACAGTACAATGGCTAAGCCATTTGCCTTACAGATGGCAGCATTACATAGGATCCTCAAAAGCCCCATCAGGAGCCCCACCTAAAATCAGAGCCAGGAGTAAGCCCCAGTACATCAACCAGTGTAAACCCGCCCCCCAAAAATAATTTAAGTAAGTAAATACCACTAAACACGCAGATATGCTTTAGATGAAAGCTTTTATGTTTTTCATAGTATCTAGGAATGAGATTTCTGGGTAATCATGTAGTTCTCATTTTAATAATTTCTAAAAACTTCATATATTGTCTGTTTCCTTTATCGCCAATAGTATATTTAATCTCACAACAGAGAATGTTGTTTCCTTTTTCTGCATACCCTTCGAGAACTTACAATTTTTTGATAATAAGTCACCTTCACAGGTGTGAAGTGACATCTCATTATCATTTGTTTGCAATTTCCTGTTAATAGAGATAAAGAGCCATTTTGTACTGTTTGGACTTCTGTATTTATCCTTTGATGAACTGTTTATTTAGTTCTTTTCATTTCCATATTTTGTTGAGATAGTTGTGCTATTTTTATTAATTTTGTGTGTTCATAGACATCTTGGATGTTATCTTCTTTATCAGTGTGTAATGTGCAGATAATGTGGCCCATTTTGACAAATATACCCTAGCATTAATTATAGCTTCTTTAAAGTGAGTTTTGTTTCTGTATTGAGGTGTTTTTGCTTGAAGTATCTCATTTGCTTACTTTAACTTTTGCTTTTCTTGCCATTGAATTTTAATTTAAATTATGGAAAATATTGCTGATGCCTACTTACAGAGTATCTTGCTTATATAGTCTTCAGTGAATTTTATGGTTTCTTATTTATCATTATATTCTTTACCATTTGATTGATTTTTCACCCACCAAAGTACATTCTAAGTTAACTGTCTGCAGTGTTAAATGATTCGGTGTTATTTACAAGCTGCTACTGTCTAATTTCCCTACTATCATTTCCAAAAGACTTTCCATTATCCCTTTATGATCTTTGCTTCTTTGCCAGAATTTAAGGCTCTGGGTGTAAGAATCTATTTCTGATTTCTCATTTTCAATCCATTGATCCATATGTCTTTCCCTAGACTACAATGCTTTGATGAATACAGCTCTCTTGATAGTTTGAAGTTAGGGAGTATTGATACCTTTATTATTCTCCAACCACAACCTCAGGGTTGCTTTTAGTTAAATAGATATTGTGTGATTCCATACAAATTTTAGTAGCTTTTTGATAATTCTATGAAGAATGCTATTGGAATTTTGATAAACATCACATTGAATCAATATTTTGCTTTGATTATGATAAGCATTTTAATAATTTTAATTCCTTTTATGCATAAGAATATTGCTTTCCATTTTCATGTTTTCATCTATTTCTATTTTTTTACATTTAGACTATTTATTTGTGTTTTTTAATAATAATATTTTTTATTTTGATCAAAGTGGATTACAAATATTTCACAGTAATATTTTAGGTACATATTGTTGAATCAGGGGAATTCCCACCACCAAAGTTTTCCTCCCTCCACCCCCCAGTCCCAGCAGTTTTTATCTATTTCTTATAATAGAACTTTCTTGTTTTTGAAGTCAAGTCTCTCATTCACTATTTGTTAAGATATTTATAATGTATTAGATTATTTTTATGAAAATGCAAATTGTGCTGTTTTTGTAGTTCTTTCTCATAGTTGTTGCTTGCATAGGAACATACAATAGATAATTGTGCATTCTCTTTTAATATTTTATTAAATTTTATGATTTAAAAACTAAAATATTATATAATATACACTTGGTATAATTTTTCTTCTTTTTTCCAATATGAATCATTGTACATTTTTATTACTATATCTAAAAGAGTCTTATCTGAATGTTCTGCTGATTATTAATAGTGAAATAATGCAATGTTTACTGAAGAATGTTTTGCAAAATATTATGTTTAGTGAAAGTGGATATTCCTTATTTGAGCATAATGTTAAAGAAACAGCCTTTAATTTGCACCATTCAATATGATATTAGCTGTGGGTAGTATTAGCCTTTTCCTTGTTACATCTATTTAGTTGTGTTTTTATTATTTATTTTTATCAAGCTGATATTGATTCTTGTCTCATACTTTCTCTGCATGGATTAATACTATTATGTCTTTTTTGTTCTTAGTTGAAATGGCATTTCATTTATTTTTACAATCTTTTTAATGTATTGTTAAACTTCGTTTGTGAGATTTTGTGAAGACCTTTATCTCTATGATAACAGAGATATCTATTAGTAGTTTTCTCTTTTGTTTTTGGTATCAAAATGACATTGGCCTTATAATTTATTTGGAATATATCCCCTTTTTAGGTGTTTTACAAGAGCATGAAAAAGGTTGATATTCCATCATTTATGAATGTATGGTAGTTCTTAGTAGTGAAATAGTTTGGTACTAAACGTTTGTTTTATAATTTAGTAATCATGGAATTACAAACCTATTCATAATTGGGTTTCAGGCATACAATATTTCAATACTGATCAATCCCTTCAGCCATGTTCACCTCTTCCACCATTTACCCCATCCGTATTTACTCCTCAATTTAAAATCTGCTTCTACTAGAGGGGCATATTTCTCTTTTCCTTTTTAAATAAGTTTTTGAATTTAAAAATCTGCTATTACCAGTAGTAGTAGTACTAATACTGCTGATAGTGTTTCATTGGTAACACTTGACCACCATTTTTCTCCACCTCTTTTAAGTTGAATGCTTACCTCCACCACAGACATTGCCCTCTCCCTGTTCTATTCATCTGCCCACTCAAATGACATGCTTCTTACTGAATTTTCCATGTCTCTGGGTACACAGAATTATTTCTCTCAGATGTGGGGTATAAAGAAACATAATGGTGAAATAATGAATACTCAGCAGCTAGATTTTGAATACTGTTTTAATTTCCTTTCTTGTAAATGTTTATGTTGTATATTTCCCATTTGTTCAGTCTTGGGAGGCTTCTTGGGAGGCTTGTTTGTTTCTAAGAATCAATCCAGGGGCCCGGGAGATAGCATGGAGGTAAGGC
>PVKC010027467.1:0-15745 GCA_004027635.1 Crocidura indochinensis | reverse complement strand
ATGCACAGTAAATATTGGGGTCATTCGAAAGGAATTTCCTTTGGCTAAGAGATACAGGGTTTCTCCTCCCTTGCCATATATTGTCACGGGATTGACTATAGACTCCTTTCAGGTTCATTTGCTCTCCCCTAGGTGGTTTTGTGTGGGAGATTTCTGCTGTATCCTGGGTGATAAAATCAGACGTCTGTATCTGGAGGTCTTGGCATCTACACGAGCCAAGGGGTTGAATTTCTGCTTATGTTTTTCTGTGTGGTTCTAGTAGTTCTGTTCCCTTAGTGTCGTTTTAATCCATCTTCTGTGATTGGCAGGCCCGGTCTTTGCACTGGTCCTAGGAAGGGGCCTGGGATAGCGTCTTTCATTACTTTTCCACGAATCCTCTTCTGTTGTAATAGTCTCAGACAGACCTCTGGAACTAGGGGAACGTAGTTGTTATGTTGGTCATAGATTTTGCCCTAGACTAGGGCTTTTTTATTGGTCCCAGTATACATATAGTCTGACCATAGTTCTGTCAACCAGTCCTCTGTAGATCACGGTCTTGGCATATGGATAGACCAAAGGGTAACAAGTCTTCCAGTTTTGTCTTGTCGTTTGCTGGTGAGGTAGGTTAACTTGCTCTTAGGTCGAGTTGATCCCATTTTCCTCGTTGTCAGGGTATTTCATAATAAGGCTGGCACTTCTTGGTGTCCGAGCACTATTACGGATGTTCCAGTTGGGATTTGTTTCCTGTGGTTGTTGTGATGAAGTATGTCATTTCTACGACTGTGATCCAGGGTTCAAGGCTGGACGGTTGGTGTCTGCTCACCTGTGGTCTAAGTTGAATCCACGTGACATATTTACAAGGTAGGAGGTACCCCTGTATTGTAAACAAGTATGAGTTCTTATCCCTAATGAATAAGATCTCACTTTTATAGATTTCCCCCCCTTTTTTAGTGTGCCTTTGCAGGGGGAAAAGTGTTACATTATCTTCCCAGTGCATTTGAGGGTGGGGAGAGAAGAAAACTAAAACAGGTCACACCCCCAGGGGAGATAAAAATAGAGATTAAAAAAAATGTGTTCATGTGTACATATGAAAAGAGAAAAAGGTTTTTACCAAATGAGGTAAAGAAAAAAAAGAAAAGAAATAAATAAATAAAAATAAAGATAAAAAATAAAAGTAATAAAAATAAAAATAACAAAGTAATAAAAATAAAGTTAAATTAAATTAGCTCGAGCCACCAGGTTGTGCAGGAGAGTGTCTTGCAATTTAGGAACAGGCATGTAAAGAAGTAGTGTAATACAGGTCTAATACTAATGATTGTTGAATAGGTTTCCCCTTTGTCTTTTGAGATGTTCGTGTAGCTGTGGGTTCCCGGGGGCCTTTTCACCTCCCAATCTGACCTTCTTGAGATTGGCAAATGTTTGCGATAGGGAGGACTTGAAAGGAGTTGATGCTTTGGGGGATATTTGTAGAGCTGAGTCCTGTTTCAAGTAACTGTCCATGTGAGGAAGGGTTGGTAAGGAGAATCACGCAGGATGAGTCAGGCAGGGAGTTGATTGCCGTATCTTGAAGGGGGCGAGGTGCGGGTTTGACTGATTGTCCCTTCACTTAGGTGCTGGGCACTGGATCGCTGGGGTAGAAGGTCATTCTTGATGCCTATGTTTTGGGGACTGAGGATGAGGAGTTTTAATAAGTTGGGGGAATTTGGGTGGGAGCGAGGGGTGGAGGGATGGTCAAGTTTTCAAAGGGGGGAGGAGGGGAAAGTATATGGAAGGGGCAGGAAAGAAACGAGAAATTCAATTAGAAGGAAAGGACCGAAAAGGAGAGAAAAATAGGGAAAAAAAACCCAGTAGTGTGAAGAGTGAAGAAAAGAGCAAGGGAATGTTAGTTTGGGTGTGTTCGATGAGTAGAGCCTGTAGTATAAGTCTGTAGGTCACAGTCGCTGGTTTGATGGTCTGGGTGATCTCGTGCTTCTGGTCCTATATGAAGGTGTAACCTAGAGATAAAGGGTGTGTTAAAGGAGTTTTATCGGGGCAATCTCGTAGTGCAATCTGGGTATGGCATCTCGTGCGATTGAGTCCCGAGATGCATTCTTGGTTTGTCCGTGCTTTGTTTCCACGAATGCCTGTGGACACAATATTGCTACTAAAGGTGTATTATGAATATCACTTTACCTTCTTTCAGCACCCAGTTGTTGTCCAGAGTGATCAGTTCCAACTATAAATATTATAGTGGTTTCTTCTCTACCCTAACTGCCCTCCCCTGCTCTTCCTATCATGGACTAGTCCTCCTGGTTCTCATCTCTATTGACTTTGGGTATCATTATCATACCATCTTTCTTTCATATCTCACAGATGAGTGTGATCATACTATATCTACCCCTCTCTATCTGACTCATTTCACTCAGCCTAATACTTTCCAGATCCATCTGTGTATAAGCAAAAGTCATGACTTCATTTTCCTAATAGCTGCATACTATTCCATTGTGTACATGTACTTTAGTTTTTCTTAATCCATTGATCTCTTCTATGACACTTGGGTTGTTTCCAAATTCTGGCTACTGTGAATAGGGCAATGCAGCAGATTTTTTTTGGGGGGGGGGCGGTTTGGGCCACACCCAGTGACACTCAGGGGTTACTCCTGGCTATGTGCTCAGAAGTCGCTCCTGGCTTGGGGGACCATATGGGAGCCGGGGGATCAAACCGCGGTCTGTCCAAGGCTAGCGCAGGCAAGGCAGACACCTTACCTCCAGCGCCACGGCCCGGCTCCCAATGCAGCATATTTTAAATGTCCCTGGGCCTCTCGATGAGATAGAGAGGTTCTATTTTGTTCTTCACCAGCCTGCTGTATGTACCATCCATGAGTAGGATTCATCAGTCCTCCAGAGAACCTAAGAGGGTGAGTTCCCAGGAAGCCTACTCTTTATGACCTTCAAAACAGGGATCAGGTGGTGTGGGGTGGGGTGAATCATAAAATACTTTCTGGAAAAGGAGAGCAATAGCCAGAAGAGTGAAGAAAGACTAGGAAGAAATTATTCAAAGGAGATATTTGGCCACTTTAGGAAGATATGTATTAGATAAATCAAGGGATCCGTGCAAAGAGGTCAATGTTATTGTGGCCTAGTCTAGATGTTATCAAACGCTGCATTCAATATTTGGAGATCAGTGATATTCAGAAAAAAATCTGACTGAGATTGAAGCCTAAATGGTGGGTGGGACTGCCATAAACTATTCTTATTGAGTTCTGAGCAATAAGCCAGCTTCCAGGGATATTTTTTTAACAACTCTTTAAGTTCTAAAATTGAGGTTTAAAATTGAGCATCAGAGATTAAGGAGGTAAACAGTAGTTTGAAACTAGTAGAGATGATTTAGTCTAACTAATGTTCAGCCAACTAGTCCCAGCCAACATGTTGACTCTCACTAACCACCAAGGACTGCCCTAGGTTAGCCTAAGTGTGGTCCTAAAAAAAGCCAAATACAAGCACACTTACCTTACTTTGCTTTATAAATGTATCCTGTACTGTTCTAACTTGACCTGCTTATTTTTCTTATCAGCATATTAGCTAGAGATTTGAATTTTCTATTGATTTACCACCTAGAGCAAATAACATCTAAATACAACTTGGAATCACTTAATCCATTTCCCCACCCCACAACTGAAATACAGTCTTGACTTGTATTTATATTTATTTTTTTATTTTCTTTTTGGTTTTTGGGTGATGCCTGGCAGAGCTCAGGGGTTATTCCTGGCTCCGTGCTCAGAAATTGCTTCTGGCAAGCATGGGTGACCACATGGGACACCTGGATTCGAACCGATGACCTTCTGCATCAAAGGCAAACACCTTACCTCCATGCTATCTCTCCGACCCCAATTTGTGTTTATTTTTATATTTGTTTTGTTTTCCTTACTTTTGTGGCAGTTTGCTTGCTTAGTGGGGAGTTTGTTTAGTGTATTTGCCTCCCAAAGCAAAAAACCTAAAGGTCATTTTTATTTTAGATATTATATAACTTCCTTGATCCATACTCTAGAAATAAAGTAGACTCGAAGCACTCCATTCCATGATGGGATACTTCATCTCTTTGTTTTATGACCTACATAACAACAGTATTCATGAAGTAGAAATTACTCATAGAGAAAGCTAAAAAGCAGATGAAAGACTCCATCTGTCCATCCTTCTGCCCTTTCTCATTCTCCCTGTCCCCCTTCCCACTAGCAAGACATGCATTGATCTATTATAAAGTCCATGTTCTAAGTCCAAAAATTCGTGCTCCTTTGCAATAGGTGCAGCCTTGTAGGTGAGCATAATCTTTGTAGATTCCATATACTTTACCCCAACACTGTGGGGAAATAAAGGGCCATTAAACTGAACTTTAAGAAAGAGACTTTCACAAATATTTTGTGATCCTCAAGTGTGATTCTCTTCTAAGTCTCTTCCCTTTTTCCTTTCTCCTTCCAACCCAAGACCCATTCCCCCTGTATTCATCCAACAACTGGCCAGTGTAAGGCCTCTTGACTAATCTTTTGTGGTCCCAATAGCCTCCATTGGTCCCTGTACAAAGTATGGAAAATTCTCAAGTTACACAGAATATTGTGTGTAATCTTGTTCATCTTTGGGGCTGCAACTTACCCCAAACAAACCCATCACTAGGCCCTAACATAGAGTTCAACACAGCTGGAAATGAAAGAAGCAACTCAAAGCCTTTATGCAGGCAGCTGGCCATTCAAAGCCATTCTTCTTTAGCTGTCAGAAAGTTTCCCAACTCCTCAGTCCCCCTTATAATTAATACAAGCCTGTACAATTATTCACAAAACCATGTGCCAGGAACTGAGTCAATCTTCACAGCAGGAAATAGAGAGATGAATCATTGGGGTTAGTGGCCTTCACAGATCACAGGACCTGGTAGAAGAAAAAGCATCACCCAAAGGCTGAATTCCCAACAAAAAGCAGAATCTGTGCCAGACACCCAAAGACCATGCATGTATGGAATCTAAGGTGATTATTTCCAGCTGGAAAGGATTGGATTGTGCAAGATAAGGCCTGGACCATGAAAAGATTCTAGGTAGAGAAAATATGCCAGGTAAGAAGATATTCCAAGTAGAGAGCTAGATGAGAAACGGAAACCAGGCTGAGACCTTCTGAAAGAGAAAGGATTTGTGCCAGGGAGACTTACCGAGCTCCTATTTTGTGCACTTCAGTGCCAGGCTTAGAGGACCCAAATCCTTAAATACAGACACTTGCATAGAGGTTTCTGCAGAACAGAAAGAAGGGAGTGTGACCACAGTCAACTGTTCCGGGGACTGTGGGTGCATGTACTAATTAGATCATTTCCCTCTCTTTTAAGGCGTGGTGTTTTCTGCGATTCTTAAGAAACTTGAAAGTTACTTCTCCCCCACCCTCCTCCGAGTCATCCGCCTGGCCCGCATCGGCCGCATCCTCAGGCTGATCCGAGCAGCCAAGGGCATCCGCACCTTGCTCTTCGCCCTCATGATGTCCCTGCCCGCCCTCTTCAACATCGGGCTGCTGCTCTTCCTCGTCATGTTCATCTACTCCATCTTCGGCATGGCCAGCTTTCCTTATGTCAAGTATGAGAGCGGCATCGATGACATGTTCAACTTCAAGACCTTCCCCAACAGCATGCTCTGCCTTTTCCAGATCACAACATCAGCGGGCTGGGATGGTCTCCTGAGCCCTATCCTTAACACAGGACCCCCCTACTGTGACCCTAATCTGAACATCCCCAATAGCTCTTCAGGGAACTGTGGCAGCCCGGCTGTAGGCATCATCTTCTTCACCACCTACATCATTATCTCCTTTCTTATTGTGGTTAACATGTACATCGCAGTGATTCTGGAGAACTTCAATGTAGCTACGGAGGAGAGCACGGAGCCTTTGAGTGAGGATGATTTTGACATGTTCTATGAGACCTGGGAGAAGTTCGACCCAGAGGCTACGCAGTTTATCTCTTTTTCAGCCCTCTCAGACTTCGCAAACACCCTCTCAGGGCCGCTGCAAATCCCAAAGCCCAATAAGAATATATTAATTCAGATGGACCTCCCTTTGGTCCCCGGAGATAAAATCCATTGTTTGGACATCCTTTTTGCCTTCACCAAGAATGTTTTGGGGGAATCTGGGGAGTTGGATTCCCTGAAGGCAAATATGGAAGAGAAGTTTATGGCGACTAATCTTTCCAAAGCATCCTATGAACCGATAGCAACCACCCTCCGATGGAAACAAGAAGATATTTCGGCCACTGTCATTCAAAAGGCCTATCGGAGCTATGTCCTACACCGCTCCAGGACGCTCTCCAATGCCCAGAGGGTACCCAGGGCTGAAGAGGAGATTGGGTCACTCCCAAGTGAAGACTTTCATGGCACATTCGTGGCAAATGAAGATGGTGCGCTGCCAGACAAATCTGTAACTTCCTCTGCCACATCTTTCCCACCATCCTATGACAGTGTCACTAGAGGCCTTAGTGACCAAATCAATATGAGCACATCCAGCTCGGTACAAAATGAAGATGAAGCTTCCAGTAAGACAGCAACCGCCCCTTAGCCCTAGTGAGGGCTCACACTACACAGATAATTAGATTCTGGTGTGTTCTGCTCCCTGCTAATGTCTTACCACTATAGGAGGCACCTGACTTCCAACTCAGCAGTGCATGCCAGTGATTGCAGAGTCATAATAGAGCAGGTAACAACTTTAGTGACCACCTTTGGAGAGGAGAGGTCCCCAAACATTAACAGATACCTGACACAGAGAGGATTATCACTGTGACTTCCCTTTTCTATTTCTAGTATTAAATTATGGATTCCCTTGTTCCTAGAAAATGTCCTTGGTCCTTCTATTTGGACTGTGACCAGAATTTACCTTTATCCAGACAAACTTCTCAGGACTAGAACTTCCAAAGAGTTCTAACAAAGAGGTCTCTTCAGATGGGTCAGATAGGGCTGGAGAGAGAGTATAGCAGGTAAGGCCCTTGCCTTGCACGCAGCTGACTCGGGTTCAATCTGTAACACCACATATGGTCCCCTAACTAGGAGTGATCCCTGAGCACAGAGCCAGGATTAGTCCTGAGCACTTCCAGGAATGGTCCCAAAACAAGCGAGCAAAGAAGATAGGTGGGAACCCTTTGTGAAGCACCACATAGAGACTGGCATTGCTATTTAGGATTTTGCATGACTGCATGTTGAGAGCTGCCAGACATTTGTTCCAGCCCAGGGTAGTAGTACCTGTGGCTTCTGTTATGAAAGGCCTTGGAGATATCCAATAAAACTAATATTTTTAATATATGTCAAGAGCAATGTTGTATCTTAAAAACCCTATTTTTAACTTATGTGACATTGACATGTGTTATCATTATTTCTCCTTCCCTTTCAGGATTCCTGCTATTTTGCAGTTTGAGACTGGCTGAGGCAGGAAGAAGCTCTTTCCCAGGAGCTTGCTCTTATCCTAAATCCTTCACCATTTGCCTACATTACATGAACCAAGTGTTTTCCCCTCTCAACTTTGGTTGCCCCATTTTTGAAGTTTAGATGGGAGGGGAGGCAGGCTATTGACATGGGTATTATCTATGGATATAGCCCTTACATCCCTTGTTGTGGTACTCAATGGGTCTCGTATCAGTTTAGTCATGAAAAATATTTTTCTCTGACCACAAAAACCATCTCTCTGCAGTGCTGAAGTGATTTTGTCTTCCTCTCATTGCCCATTTCATATCTACTGGTCAGAATTCTAAAAGGTTTTTACATGTCCCTTGGGTCAAGATTCATATCATCAAAAGAAAAGAGGCAATTTGAGAAAGGTGACCTGAAAGATAAAAGTTATAGCCATGAGGCAAGCTATTAGTGCAACAGGTAGGGTATTTGCCCTGCATGCACCAACCTGAGTTTGGTCCTTGGCATTCCATATTGTCCTCCATGCACCACCAAGAATAGTTCCTGAATACAGAGCTAGGAATAAACCCTCAGCATGGAAAGTTGTAGCCTTGGGGCTGGAGAGATAGCATGGAGGTAAGGCGGTTGCCTTTCATGCAGAAGGTCATCAGTTCGAATTCCGGCATCCCATATGGTCCTCCATGCTTGCCAGGAGCAATTTCTGAGCATGGAGCCAGGAATAGCCCCTGAGCACTGCCGGGTGTGACCCAAAAACAAACAAACAAAAAGTTGTAGCCTAAAAAAAAAGTTATAGACACTACTTTTTAAAATTTGCCTATCATTGTTATCAAATACTTAATGATAGGTCCTGCTCTTAGCAGTAATAATGAGAGAAAATCTCGAGAGAGTCATTGGATTTATGTAGTGAATGGCTTGTTGGAAGTAAATATTCAAGCTACATATTCCTGTCTTAGGATGGAGGTAAATATTCAAACCACAAATTCATATCTTAGGATAGAGAGCAAGAAATTCATGTGAGAACATAGTACATTAAGGATCTTAGGTCAAGATTTATTTATTTATGGACTGTTTGTTGCTGCTGTTATTGTTGTTGACTTTTGGGCCACACCCAGCAGTGCTCAGAGGTTACTCCTGGTTCTGTGATCAGAAATTACTCCTGGGGGGCCGGGTGGTGGCGCTGGAGATAAGGTGCCTGCGCTAACCTAGGACGGATGGCGGTTTGATCCCCCGATTCCCTATATGGTTCCCCGTGCCTACCAGGAGCGACTTCTGAGCGAATAGCCAGGAGTAACCCCTGAGCATCACCGGGTGTGGCCCAAAAAAACCAAAAAAAAAAAAAAAAGAAAGAAAGAAATTATTCCTGTAAGTTTGGAGGACTATATGGAATCAAACCTGGGGTCAGCTATGTCCACCCACTGTGCTGTCACTCCAGCCCCTATTTATGTATTTTTTTAGGTTTTATAGTGCCGGGGATCAAACCAGGATTTTATATATACAAAGCAAGAAGTCCGTTGTTGAGCTACATTCCTAGCTTAAGAATCTTAGCAAGTCATGGTATTTTGTCAATTCTTGGCATGGTCCCAGGCACAATGGTAAAAATTCAGGTCAACTTGTTGATACTTATTTGTTCACTTCATAAGATTTTTCACTTAGAAATTACAAAGCCTAGAAGCTATTCTCCCTGACATACCTCTTGATACAGAGTTCTGAGGGCCTTTTTCTTGTTTTGTTGTTTTGTTTTGTTTTGTTTTTGGTCACTGTAGACTCATCAAAAGCTAAAGAGGCTTTGAATGTGCTTGTTGGGAGTTGCCAGAACCCACAGTACAGATTAATAAGATGATGATAAGTTAGCTGAGGACACAGGTCATCCCAGTACAAATTAGATGCTCTCTGAAAGCCTGTCTCATTTCTTAAAGATAAGCTCAAAAGATGCTATTCACCCAGTTTTAGGAGTTGGAAGCATTGATGGTGCTATTCTTGAGCATCTAAATCCCATGAGTTAGAGAAAATTCTAAGATGCCAACCATGTATTTTATAGGATAGCTGGGTGGAGACAGAGCTGGAATCTGGTTTTCCTTCTCAGTGTAATGTATGTGAATTTTTCCAGTTATCAGACTAATTTCATTAAGCAGATGATATTATCAAAACTAACCTTACATTTTCTGCTTCATACTGGAAGTTGAGTTTTTGCCCATTCAAAAGTAATGTTGAAGTCCCACTCCATGGCACCTATGAATCTTACTGGCAAATGTAACGAAGATGTTGTGATACTGGATTAAGGTGAGATCTAACCCAGTGACAAGGTCTTTAACTGTGAGTGAGCATTGATTATATACACAGAGAAAATACCATGTGAAGACAATGCATGTACATACATGCATAACCATGTACACATATGATGACAGCTGCATGAAAGCAGAGTGAGACATAAAGTGAAGTAACACAGATGCAAGCCAATAACAAAAATGCCAAGAATTTCTCTAAACCATCAGAAAACTAGGAGAATACCAGGAGGAATTCTCCTATTGATCCATAAGAGAAAGCCCAGCCCTGCTGATACTTCAGAGCTCTTAAGATTTCAGAAGTCTAAGAACAGAGATGTCTATTTAAAGCGTCCTCAAAGTAACTTCCAAGTAATGCCTAGCTTGTGGGACTTTTCTATAGCAGAATTAAGAGACTAACACACTCCACATTTTATTTCATACAAAAAATTCAATGTATATCTAAATATATTAAAATAAACACATCTGTCTAAATTATCACTGGGACCATTAAAAAGGTGATACAGTATATGTATAACTTGCATTTCACCAAGCTTTCAGAAATTAATCCAAGACAAATAAAATGGTATCCATTAAAAATGTGGCTAAGATCTAATTTCAAAATTCACCCAGTAGTCCAATTACATGGAGCTAGACTTGCTGTGGCACAAATCTGGGTGATTTAGAACAGCTGGATAGCTAGCTTAAAGTTACCTCCTTCCCTGCACCCTCAGGATATCTGATCTAGAGTATGAGAAGACATCTTACTACTGAAAGGAAGCAAAAGACAGAACAGCGGTGTAGACTGTGAATTTCTAGCACCAGCAGATATGCTTGAAAATAGGCTTCCTCCATAAACAATAACACAGCCTTACAGTTGTCAAACTGCACAGATGTGGATAGCCAATAACATTCAGGAACATTCAGCCCACACAGATGAAAAGATATAGGCAGAGCTTTAGTGTGCTAAAGCATTTGTCTTAAGACAAAGTTGAAGTGTCTTGCCTAAGTGCCGAGGATATAAAATTAATAAGACAGATCCTCATCCTGGAGCTGAACGTTGACTCAAAGTAGTTTTAAAATGCAGTTTCAAGATTTGTAATAGAGACAGCAAGGTTATTGCAATCATCCCTTCTACTGAAAACAAAGCACTGGGTAGATACCAGACAATAAATAACATGTAAGTTGGGAGAATGATAATAGAATAAAGTTCTAAAGCTTTGTTTTGATCCAAATATTCTAAAAGCAAATTTTTCTACATTCATTAGTTTTGGTTAAGTTCCGAGTGCATGACTTAATTACTAGGATTGTCTTGAATCGGACAGAAACAGTATCTATTTTAAAAAACTAATATTGGTGACATATTCTTTATAATGATTAGGTATTTAAAAAGGAAGAGAAGAAGGGAAATGAAAGAGAAATACATAACAAAAAGTTCAAGAAGAAAGAACAATTATGTCATAATTTGAACATGAATATTTTGGTAATTATATTAAATATAACTGAACTAAATGATTCAAAAATAAGGATTATCAAGGCAGAATTTTTATTTTGAGGGGGTGGTAGGTCCCACAATTCTCAGGGGTTACTCCTGGCTCTACACTCAGAAATCACTCCTGGCAGGCTCAAGGGATCATATGTGATAATAGGGAGAGAACCCAGGTAAGCTGCATGAAAGACAAATAACCTACCCACTGTGCATCCCACTGACCACAAAGAAAAAATATTAAAGTTCAAATAAACAGAGTTTACGAAGAGACATCTCTGTAATTTAAGGTTACCAAACAAAGGTAAAAAGAAAATAGGATTAAAAAGATATTTCATATAAAGAGAAGTCAAGTCTCTGAAAAAATGTAAGTTCTTTTTTTTCCTCTGGGTTTTTGGACCATATCCGGTACTGCTCAGGAGTTATTCCTGGCTATGCATTCAGAAATCGCTCCTGGCTCGGGGGACCTTATGGGATGTCAGGGATCAAACCCAAGTCCATCCTGCGATAGCCATTTGCAAGGCAAAAGCCCTACCACTCTGCTATAGCTCTGGTCCCGTATAAGTTATTTATAATTATAAAATAATAACAAAGCGATCCATATACCTGACCATAAAATAAAACCCAAATGTTTTCAAAGTCTCAATGGGATGGAGCACATTTCTAGCACACGTAGTCTGTGAGTCTGATCCCAACACTAGTACCTCTGGGTAGTAGCCATGGTGGCTCCCAGCATAGCCAGGCCCAAGCACTGAACTGTCTCTGGGTATATCCTCTATAAAAGATAAGTTTTTAAAGCATGGGGCCTGATTCATGTGGTAGATGCTTGGGTTTCACCCCAGCAATTGTCAACACTACTGGTAAGGTCGTTGATACCATCATCCCCACCACTATCACAACAAAGCATTTCATGCTTGAAAGCATATAGTGATTGCAAAAACCACTGTCTGAAAACATTCATATCAAGCCCCTATAACTAGTGAGCATCACCAGCTGAGAGAGACCATGTGGATGCCAGAACATTGCTGGGTTTGTTCTCTGAAAATGTTTTCAAAGGCTGAGGACATGATTCATATGATGTCTTAGGTTCCATTCCCATCTTCAATTCAGTAACTAAAAGAAGTATAGTGAAGTATATATAAATACCTTATAGGATGCCTACATATAGAGAAGAGCAGTGGAGAGAAAAATGTATTTCAAATAATGCTGGAGATAATTGCATTTTTATAGGAATAAAAACAATATACTTTAAAATCAATTCCAAGCACAAAAGGCAATTCTATAAGCCAAATCGATGAAGCTTTTAGAAGGCAATTGAAACTATCTCTATAAACATGGCATAAAGAAAAGACTGATAAATTTGACTATATCAAAATTTACCACATCATTTCATTGAAACACATCATCAAAAGAGTGAAGAATTGATGTAGAGAATGTAAGCATGTATCTAAAGTATTTATAGCCAATCAACGAGATATTCCACAGAGATTTTTATTAATGCCTACCGATCAATACAAAAGAGGCAGAGGCTAGATTGATAATATAGCCAGTATGCCTTGCATTTGACTGACTCAAGTTCAATTTCCAGCAATTCATATGGTCCCCCGAGCCTACTAAGAGTGACCTCTGAGGACAGAACCAAGAGTAATCCCTGAGCACCACCAGATACAGCATAAAAAATAAACTTTATTAAAAAAAATACAAAATGGTCAACACTATAGGAAAATAGCAAGTGATTTTAATGGAAAACTAGGATAATCAATCAAACTCAGCAGGGTGCACAACCATAACTAGTAATCAGAGAAATGAAAATCAACCTAATGAGAGGTCAACATACATCTATCAGTTCTTCAAACTTTAAGAGTCTAAGAAACATCAAGTTCTGGCAAGGCACAAAACAACTTTGCCCTGCTGGAGCATTTAGGTGGCACAATCACTGTGGAAAACATTTTAATGTTACTAAAAAAAAGTTAAAGACATGCACCCTGGAGGCTAGACCCCAAGAAAACAAGGTATTAGGGCCCTGTTTCTTACTCAGGATCACCATTTCACCCCCTCAGATCAGGAGCAGCCTAACCCTCTGATGTACAGCCATGCATTTCTTCACTTCATCATATATCCCCATAAACATGCAAAGACATTCTAATTCTAGGCACCCAATCCCACAATAACACACAAAAACATCTCCAGGCTAAAACGTCACAAGGTGAAAGCAACAAAGAACACCACCATGCTTTGTGGATAAAGGTGGTATCCCTGAAGACTTAACCAGTACTAACAAGTTATGCAGTCTCTCTTATAAGAAGTTTGGAGAGGAAAGGTTGAGGATGTTTAAGGTTCTAAAAGAAACAATGGAAGAGATATCCAATAAAACACAGAGGACATATGAGAAGTGAGGAAACTGTAAGCAGAAATGATACAACTAAAGAGTTTGGTTGGTGAAATGAAAAACTAACTGGAAGGCCTCAGCAGTAGAATATCAGTAGCTGAAAACAAAATCAGTGAGCTCCACGATGAGATGTATAAAACTGGACAACAGTAGAAGATGGAAAAAGGCTTCAAAATAAATGAATAGCTGACAAAAATACTTTGGATGAATCCAAGAGGAACAACTTAAGAATCTTCAGGATCCCAGAGGGCAAGGAAAACAACAATAATAATAAATAAAGACATCATTGCTGAGAACTTCCCAAATAACATGCACCCATGTCTAGGAAGCCTGAAGGGTATCGGCTGAGAGTCAAATAGAAATATTTTAAAATACATCCTAGTCAGAATGATGAAAACTATATAGATAGAACACTGAAAGCAGCAAGATAAAAGAAGGAAATTATACACGAGGAGCATCCTTAAGATTTGAAGCAGATTTACCAAAATAAACCCTCTATATCTGAAGACAGTGGTGAGATATAGTGGGAAAAAATCTTAACAAAATTAATGTCTCTCCAATAATACTTTACTCAGTCAGACTGTCATTCGGATTTAAAGGAAAGATACACGACTTCATGGATAACTCAGGAACTTCATTGACTCAAAATCATCTTTACAAAAAGTAAAGGGGCAGGACCAGAGAGATAGCACAGTGGTAAGGCATTTGCCTTAGACGCAGAAGGACGGTGGTTCGAATCCCCTCATCCCATATGGTCCCCGAGCTTGCTAGGAGCGATTTCTGAGAGTAGAGCCAGAAGAAACCCCTGAGCGCTGCCTGGTGTGACCCAAAAACCAAAAATAAAATAAATAAATAAAAATAAAGGGGCTACTTTAAGACAAGATGAATCCCACAAACATGACAAACTCCAGCAGAAATTGGCACAAAACTCCATGACAATAATCTTTCTCAAAGTCAATGAGCTAAATGCACCAATTAAGAGACAAAAAAATACAGCAGAATATAATAGGAAAATGATCCTAACATTCAACTTAAAAAACATCTGAATAGGGCCCAGAGCAATAACACCATGGATAGGGTATTTGCCCTGATTTTGATCTCCAGCATCCCAGATGGTGTCTTGAACCTACAAGAAGTAATTTCTGGATGCAGAGCCAGAAGTAACCTCTGAGCACTGCCAGGTATGTCCCTGCCACAAAAATATGTTTGAATAATTATAACGAGCACAGATTCAAAGCCAAAGATTAAAAGACTGTCAGAAGACAACTCTTCAAACAAACAACTCCCTCTAAAAGGTATGGGTGACCATAATACTGTCAGATGACATAGACTTCAGGCTGAAAAAGGTTATGAGACAACAAAGTTATTCCTGAAATATCAAGAGATATGTACATCAGGAAGAACGCACACTTCTAAATATGTATTCACCCAATGAAAGAAATACTTAAATAACTTAAAACACTGCTAATAGACTTGAAGAAAGACATTAATAGCAACACAATAATAATTGTGTTTAACACAACTTTAAACATTTTAATGCCACTCTTTTACCACTCAATAGATCAACTAGACTAGAGCGCTGTAGGAAATATTTGCCATTTGCCTTGAAAGAATAAATGAAAAAAAGAGGGTTCTAGTGTGTGTATATATATATATATATATACACTATATATTATTATATATTTCATCCTTTAAAAAAACCAAATACGGGGTCAGCGGTGGCGCTGGAGGTAAGGTGCCTGCCTTGCCTGCACTAGCCTTGGCGGACCACGGTTCGATCCCCCGGATCCCCATATGGTCCCCCAAGCCAGGAGCAACTTCTGAGCGCATAGCCAGTAGTAACCCCTGAGCGTCACTGGGTGTGGCCCAAAAACAAACAAAAAAACAAAACAAAAAAAAACCAAATACACATTCTTTTCCAACGCACATGGGACATTCTCCAAGATGGAACACAAAACATCCCCACAAAGTCAAGAGGGTATAAATTGTACCAACTATCTTCTCAGACCATGATGCATTGAAAATGGAAGCTAAACAAAACAGAAATGGAGAAACACATACCTGGAAAATAAATAGCTTATTACTGAACAACCAGCATATCAGAGAATAAATCAAAAAAGAAATTCAAAGATGCCTGAAAACAAATGAGAATTAAGATACTATCAGAGTTTGTGGAACACTCCAAAAATAAAATTAAGAGGAAAGATTATCAGAAAGGAAGGAAGGAAGGAAGGAAG
>PVKC010027466.1:0-15759 GCA_004027635.1 Crocidura indochinensis | reverse complement strand
TTTTTTTTTTTTTTTTTTTTTTTTTTTTTTGGAAATTTAAAACTTTGATGATGTTTATCTGCACTTTGGAAATATAAACTGACACAAAGAATAGTGTGCATGGAGAAAACTCTGTTTGTAATATTGAATGGCCAGCTCTACCTCTGGATTAGTACAAAGGAAATGACTAGCAATGTGAGGGAAGAAAGTAGAGAAGGAAACACAACAGATTATTTGCCATGGTATAGTAGGGTTAGAGTAGGAGAAATAAGATCATTTTGAGGGAAATGGACTTGGAATAGTTTGTCCTGACATTATCCAAAAGTAAGCGTGTAGGCTCTTGTGACCAATGAGTAAGAGATTTTTCAAAGGAAGCACGGTTAATTTTCCAGTGATATCCTGCAACTTATCATGACTATGAGGCAAACTATGTCATCCCTTTGTCCTTCCCAGGAAAAGCCAGTCACCAGCTAAACAAGGAGTTTCAGCACTAGAATGGTCTTGCAAAATAATTGAGGAGAAATGTAGGGAAGACTAAAATCACCATGTTTACTTTTATTTCTCCCTTTTCACTGTGGGGTCAAAAGGTCTTTCCATTTCAACTTTTTTTTTATTGAGAAGTTACAATTGGATGTATTTGGTCATACCACACAGTGCCTTGGAGGGCTATCTGCATGCTGGCTGGTATCAAACTGGGTTCATACTCATATATTTCATGTGATTTATACTTAACTTTTTCTAACTCCTCAACTTTTCATAATTGTGTTCTATTTCTTTCTTTTCCAAAGTCGACAAAGGGAAAACCCTCCTTACTGTTTTAAATTTATGGAGATAAGCCTCATTATATCTTAGTAAAGATATGGATATTTATTTCAATTCTTTCCCCTAAAGGTTGATTGACCATCATTTTAACCCTAGGACATAAACTCATTCATTCAAAAAGATATTTTGCACCATTTTCAATATAGCACTTAGAACCATATCTAAGATATGGAATTGAGATAAGAGTCTAAAGATTGTTAAGTGGATCACAAATATATAGTACTTTTACATACTGGATTTATACATAGGTATATTAATTAAAGAAATCATGTAATAAATTGCAATATGAATGGAACTGGAATAAACATTAAATTGAAACAGCCAGAAGGAAGAAGGAAAACCACAGGATAATCTCATTTATATGCCTTAGATAGAAAAACTGGAACAGGGAATACCATCTTTGGAAAGGGGGATATATCTAGATCACCATTGGCCCACAGTAAAAAGGGAGAAGGCAAGAGAAGGAAAGAAATTGAGAGAAAGAAGTGATAGATGGAACATTGGGAATCAGAGTTCAAGGGGATCTGAGTATCAATTATTTAAAGGAGTCGTGTAATTAAAAATCAAAATGACACAATCAACAACACTAAAAAAGATCTCCAAATTAACAACCATAATAATAAATGTGCTTATCAAGTTGCAAGGAAAGTGGAAATGCAAAGTGGCTCAGGTTAACCCTGAGTAATTTTTTCTAAAAAAATTTTTAGGTAGACAGGAAGTTGGTGGCCATGCAAATTTTTTTAGGGAGACAGGAATGTGGTGGTCCTGGAAATTTTTTTAGGGAGACAGGAAAGGGAGAGGCACAGTGGCTCAGGAGGACCCTTTATTAACCAAATTTTGAAGTTATTTCTGTTTGCTCTGGGATTCAATGATAAGACCTCCAGCAGTCACTTTCACAGAAAGTCCCCTATTCTTTTGAATATTTCTGGACTCCTCCCTCTTGTGTCAAGTGCTAGTTTCATCTCCCCAGACACAATCTGTGCCCCTCTTTACCTGTATCAGTTGTCTTAAGACCTATCTCCAATGATGTAAATTTTCGCACTCCTGACCTTGTTCTCTGTGCTGGTTTGTGCTGCATGTTGGTGCTACAGACATCTATGGATACTGATCAGCACAAGGAAGAGAAAAGTGCACTGAGTAACTCCCAAATAGGTGCAAGTTTTCATTTTCCTTAATCAACTTGCTCTCTGTACATTGCAATGACTTTTGCAGTGACTTTCTGGCGCTGAGAAGGAAGATCAAGCATGGAAAGAAAAAGAGAGGAGATTACCACAAAAGTGAGAGTCAGTCAAGGCCTAAGCTGTAGTGCTTAGTCTGCAATGGAGCCTCAAACTGCTCCTTTGACCACTGGCTCCATAAGGATGACACTTTACTACTTCATGGCAGTGCCAAACTTCAACTAATTCCCCACCATGCAGTCTGCAGTTTGACTTATATTTGGGTGATTCTATTAATGCAGAGGCCAGGAGATCCAGAGACATCTATTGTCTCCGAGGAGAAAACCTGGGTTGGAGTCCAGGAGGAGAAGGAGGCTGGCTCTGTGGAAGTTCACGAGGAGGAAGAGGAACAGGAGGAGGCCTAGGTAGGAATCTGCCAGACCTCAGTCATACCAGGCAGCCTCAATGGAGACCATAGATATTTAGGTAAATGACTGCCATGTCGCTTTATCCCGGTAATTAAGTGGCTTAGTAAAGAAAGCATGGTGCTGTTCCCCCTCCTCACATTCCTTCATATTTCTTGTGCATGACATTTCTGAGCAGAAACTCCTAATCTGCCTGGCTGGATATGTTTGTCCAGGCAAGTGCAAGGGGATGTAATAAGGGGCATTATCGTCAAAATATGATGTATGATGCCTTCAGCTGAACCTCACTCTCTTTTGGCTAGAGTTGCCAATGAAAAACAAGTTCCAGTGCACTTCCCCCAAATCCCCTAATTACCCTTGCCATTACCACTCCTAATCCATCAGTAACCTTGACATCATTACCCATTTCCCTCAAATTGCCGATCATATCCTCAACACCCCTTCCCTAATTGGCCCTCCCCATACACCCAAACCTCCTTTTGATCCCTCTCCCATATCCTGCTTCCACCCTAACTGCCCCCATTCTTCCCCCAAGTACTCTCCCATCTTCCCTGAACACCCCTTCCTGTCCCCCTAAAAAGCCATTTAGCCTGACTCAAATCTGCATGACAAGTTCATCAAAAGCCATGCATTGGAAATTGAACTTCGAAGGGAAATCAAGAGGCTTGTAGGAATACTGGACTACAGTCATCACCAGTGTCTGTGTTGCCAGGACCTATGATCATTCAAAAAGACACGGGAGAAGGAGAGTCTGAAGCGCACCATGTTCTCCAAGTCCTCCAGTACATCCAGGACAGGGCTGCATGCCAGCAGTGTTGGTGCTTAGGTTGACATTAACTCTGGTTTGAGCCATTCCCTTCAGATGACTTCAAATTCAGGTAGACGAAGTGTACCACCTCTGAATGGCACCAGCCTCCCCAAACAGAGCAGCTGAATGAAAAAGAAAAGGAGCTCTGTCTGATGGTGAGGTGGGTCACAAGAGTCTATATAGAATATAAATCTGCTAAGTGGGATGAATGCCACAAGCATTCTTCTTGATTGGCTAAGGCAAGAGCGCTTGCTCATCAAGATAGATGTGAACAACCCAGAAAATCTATGCTTTCCTCATCCTAGAAGGTTACATCACTAAAGCCCCAAAAGCTTGGGATCAGAAATTCAAGGTTGAAATGTGGTGGGTCAAAGGCCACTCACTGCAGGGCAATTGTGAGAGCTCTTTGAACTGAGTTCTCATTTTAAAAGACACAGAGAAAGAACAGAGAAGTCTCCGGTGGTATTGATGCCTGCCTTCTGTTCCAGCTTGCCTTCTAACAATCCTGTTGTTGCAGAGTTCTGTGTTAGATCAATTACTAAACGTGAGTGGGAACCTCTTGGAACTAAAGCAGGAGCCATAGTACCTCACACCACAGTGTTGGTAGACAAAACTACACCAGAGTATTTAGTCCCAGGAGTTCAGCTGAGATCCTTGTACTTGGGAACTTGGTTTATTGCCTTGCCATCAGACATATCAGATTTAAAATATAGGAAATTAAATTTTTATAGAGCATGAAATAGTTTTCTCCTCAAAGGATTATTATTAATTTTTTGGTTTTTTTGGTCACACCCAATGAAACTCAGGGGTTATATTCCCCAGCTTTGTGCTCAGAAGTCGCTCCTAGCTTGAGGTTTCATATGGTGTGTTCTAGGCTAGTGTGGGCAAGACAGATATGCCTTACCACTTGGGCCACGGCTCCAGCCTGGATTATTTACTTTAAATCAACAACTTCAGTTTATGAACAAAGGGAAGGAATATCTTCCCAAGTTCATCTGGTCCAAATCGCCATCTCAAACATTTTTTTTTTTGGTTTTTGGGTCACACCCGGCTGTGCTCAGGGGTTACTCCTGGCTCCATGCTCAGAAATTGCTCCTGGCAGGCACGGGGGACCATATGGGGCACCGGGATTCGAATCGATAACCTTTTGCATGAAAGGCAGACGCCTTACCTCCATGCTATCTCCCGGGCCCCCATCTCAAACATTTAATGTCTGCTTTATACTTTCACAGTCTGATTGTCTTAGCAGCAGGAGACTTTAAAGGACTTAGACCAGACAAAAATGATTCTTGCTTTTAGAATTAATGGATTAAAATGTTTTGATATTTAATTTGTGATGTGTTGAATATTCTGGAAACAAAACAAACAGAGGGCATTAGATACTGCCCCATCATGCTGTGCTGTCTCTGCTATCAGGTGTGTCTTGGGTTTACCCTGTCCTTCTCCTGGGCTTTCCAGGATGCCATATTCTGAGGACAACGATGATGCAACTAGCCATGGTTTTGTTTGGTTTAAGACCTGAACCCAATGTGTCAAAGGTGAAAGTCTACTTCACCATAAAAGTTACTTTGGAAATAGATGTAAAATAATTCCATAAATAAGGACTCATTAGACAGGTGGGTGAATAACTCTACCACATCCAAAACTGGGTCCTTTAAACTTTGCAAAAAATGCCAGACTCAGTCATTGCCAGTCTGTTTTTAAGCAAAATTGAAAATCTGTTCAGATTTTATAGTGATTGGCTGATTGTTGAATTTTTTTCAGTACTCATAATTCTTAATTAAAATATTTTTATTAGAATGTTAAAGAGGGGGGCCAGGTAGTGGCGCAGGAGGTAAGGTGCCTGACTTGCCTGTGCTAGCCTAGGATGGACCACAGTTTGATCCCTGGTTTCCCATATGGTCCCCCAAGCCAGAAGCGACTTCTGAGCGCATAGCCAGGAGTAACCCCTGAGCGTCACTGGATGTGGCCCAAAAACCAAAAACCAAAAAAAAAAAAAAAATAAACCAGAATGTTACAGAGAGGTTAAATTTCCTTTAAAGGGACAACTGGAATTCCCATTTGTTTATAAATTATTAACTTAAGGTATTCAAAGTAGGGATATTTGTTTGGATCTTATGTCAGTTTTGCTTTTCTGTAATATTATAGTTCATGTTTATGTTTAGCTATCAAAATTGAACAAATTATTAATGTTGTCTTACTATTCTATTGGTGGAATATTTCAAATTGTATGTTGTAAACAGAGAAGAAAAGGTTTGAAAGGAAAATAGGTGAATGGTGTGTGCTTTATGCAAGAATAAATGTGTCTGGATTTATAAATACTGAGAAAAGAGAAAGGAAATTTATTCACTCAAGGACTAACCAGTTGGTTGCAAATAGGAATGAAGGGCTGGAAAGATAGCATGGAGATGGGTATTTGCTTTGCATGCAGAAGGATGATGGTTCTAATCCCAGCATTCCCGAGCTAA
The DNA here is from genome assembly GCA_004027635.1 of Crocidura indochinensis. NCBI lineage: Eukaryota > Metazoa > Chordata > Mammalia > Eulipotyphla > Soricidae > Crocidura > Crocidura indochinensis. Next base: position 10,100 of record PVKC010027466.1, on the reverse strand, counting down.
CCAGGAGCTATCTCTGAGCATAGAGACAGGCGTAACCCCTGAACGCTGTCAGGTGTGACCCAAAAATCAAAAGAAAAAAATAGGAATGGAGAAAATTTATACAGGGAACTTCAAGGTATATGCAAAAACTTTGAGCATGTGTCCTAACGAAAGAAAATATAATCAAACTGAATGGTTCTTTTATGTTCCTAAATCAAAAGAGAACTCATGTTTTGTATAAAGCAAGTTCATGTATCAAAGGGGTTTATGGGGTGTTATGAGCACCTAATAGAATTCAGGGGTCCTCAAACTTTTTAAACAGGGGGCCAGTTCACTGTCCCTCAGATCGTTGGAGGCCAGACTATAGTAAAAACAAAAACTACGAACAATTTCCTATGCACACTGCATATATCTTATTTTGAAGTGAAGAAACAAAATGGGAACAAAAACAGTATGTGGCCCACGGGCCGTAGTTTGAGGACCACTGTAAAGGTTTTAAAAAAAAATAATAGAGAATTTAAGAAAGTGCATCAAAGTTTAGTTGGAGTTTATATATTTTTAAAATTAGTGATAGTCAACTTTTGACTAGAAATTTGAAAGTCTAAAATCTACAAAAATAAGTGGCCATTCTTCCTAGTATCAAAATGTAAAGTTTCAAAGTTATGTTCAAATTATATGTATAACAAATCACATATTAGTGGTGGAATTTGTGTGTTGTGATTTCTGATGTCCAGCATGCCTTCTTGCCTGTAGGTTTATAAACTGAGGCTCGTGCCCAAAAAGCCAGGAGAATTAATAAAACTTCTACTTTTTGTATGATACATTGGATTAAACAGGTTTAAATACTTTTGCATTTTCTACCATACTAATTACCAGGCTTTTCATTACTTTCTGCCAAGTATATTGATAGGTGTATCAGAAAGAGCTTTATGATGATGTCAAATCTTACTGTATGGGGCCCGGGAGATAGCATGGAGGTAAGGCGTTTGCCTTTCATGCAAAAGGTCATCGGTTCGAATCTCGGTTTTCCATATGGTCCCCCGTGCCTGCCAGGAGCAATTTCTGAGCATGGAGCCAGGAGTAACCCCTGAGCACTGCCAGGTGTGACCCCCCAAAAAAAACAAAAAAAAACAAATCTTACTGTAGAATGTTTCAGACATCATACAAATAGTTACAAGATTTTTTTTCTCCCCTTGGCACCTTCATTATTTTGTTTTCCTGATGTTTCAAGTATTATGTCAATTGTCTTGGATACAGGCAATAACTTTCCCTCTCTATACTGTACATTACTCCTCATGTAGACAGGAAATGAACAGGTTGAGGTCTCCAGAGCCCTCTTTATGGGGAACAGAATTGAAAGTGGTTGAGGTTGAGTGGCAAGCAGTTCCCTACTATGAAGTAGTGACAAGACTAGGAGGTGGAATGGCCAGAGGAAATTGGAGATTTTCTAGAAGTTTCTGGATCTGCTCTGACTGGCCACAGTTTGGACCCTGCTCTCACCCTCCACTCTCAGTCTCAAGAAAAGGAAAACTGATTCAGAGGTTAGAGTTCCTCCCAAACCTGCGAAGGAGTAGTAGGATGGTCAAACTCCAGGACACTAGCAGAGGATGAGATGCTCAAGGCGATCATTCAGATCATCCTTCTGGACTGGCCTTCCCATCTCTACAACTCTACATTGGCAAACCCTGTTGTGACAGGGAAAATATTCAATACCTACTCTGTCCTTGATGAATCCCCAGAAATTCTCTTTAAATAATTGGGGTCCCCAAATGGAGATTTCACCAGTATTACTGTGTTTGTGCAAGGCAGCAAATAGATATTATCTAGCAGTAGCAGTCTGGTAAGGTACAAGGTGAAATTGGAGAGAAAAACTATTTTTCTGTAACTGATTGAATTAAATGCATTCTTAAAGACCACTCCGCTTAGATAACCTATGTGGAAGTAGCTTGACCTTGATGGGAGAATTGGGGAGAAGTAATTCAGAACTATTCCATCTATTGCTCCAAGGTCTGATAGCTTTAAGTAAGAATCTTCTGCCTAAAGTACGTAATTCTTTACAGGTTGAAGCTCCATAACGTAATTACCTGTCAATTGCCTCTTATTGATGAAGGTGGTGTGAACTACAGTCCTTTTCCAGCATGAAGATATTACTGAGGTGGACACCTCTGGACACTCTCCCGTTTTAATAACTTTTATTTGTTTATTTTGGGTTTGGGGTCACACCAAGGGACACTCAGGGGTTACTACTGGCTATGATTCAGAAATCGCTTCTGGCTGGGGGAACCATATGAGACCTTGGGGGTTGAATACTTGTCCATCTGGGCAGCCACATGCAAGGAAAAAGCTCTATTGTGCTATTCCTAGTCCCTGTTTTATTAACTTCTAAGGTGATGAATAGTAAAAATATGGAAACAGATGTATTCTCTAGGTACAATATGGAGCAGGGAGACTTCCAAGGGAATGGGTACAAAAAAAGGCAATGGAGTAGGGTCCAGAGCAGCAGTGCAAGTGGTAGGGTGTCTGCCTTTCCTGCATTAGCCTAGGACGGCCCGAGGTTTGATCCCTCAGTGTCCCATATGAACTTGCAGTCCGGGAGGGATTTCTGAGCACATAACCAGGACTAACTCTTGAGCATCACCCGTTGTGTCCCACTCCCATTTTCTCCACCAAAAAAAAAAAAAAAAAAAAGGAAATGTGAAAATCAATGCGCTAAAGGCATTATTGACACCAGTTTTACCAGGTGTGGGGAGCACTGTTCTCTCTACCCAATAGCTGTTTAAGTTGCAGGATTAAAGAAAAAGCAGGAACTTAGTCTATTTGTGGTGGAGCTGCCTGGATAGGAAAGACACCCTGCAGACCTAAACACTCCCACTGACAGGAAAAGAACGAGAACACATATATGATTGTGACTATGCAGCAATGAATGACTAGCAAGTAAAATACTTCTTAACTGAGATGTGGACACCTAGATACATGAGTACCTTTAGAGACTATGTTTTGAAAAGAAATGAGGGTATCTATGACCCTGAGGCACTTGCTTTCTCCATGAATGTCTCTGCTTTGGCTAACACTGGTTAAAAATGTTCATTAGCTTCTGTATACTCCCTTTGTTAGCTTGTGTTAATGTGTCTTCAGATAAGAGTCGAAGACAAAGGGAGACCATTTGGTTGGAACCAGATGGCCGGGATGCTTCTTGTGGCTGTAATGATGGGAGACAGGGAAAGAGGACACTTATGCCAATATCTGCTAACATGGAAGTATGTTGTCTGAATTGAAACATAATTTGGAACTCTATTGAATGGAAAATATACTCTGAAATGTAGCAGTTGTCAATAGGAATGTAACTGGGATGGTATAGAATGATGCTGTACAGCTATATAATCTGAAATATTGACTTGGGCTACTTGATTGAAAACCTATTCTCAAGTTGATGTCTCGGGCCCTTAACTAGTTAAGCAAATAAAACCTTGCTGTGTGATTTACATTACTGCATGTCCTTGGCCTTTATATGGTGAGTGGTCTCAGATCCAAATAAAACTACTTCCTCATAGGGGAAGAAAGGGGCATGCAGAACTCAGTAATTAACAATATTGCATAATAGGGTCAAAAAAGAAAAATAGACATTGAGCTACAGAAACAAGCAATATGCCAGCCTCAAATATAGGTAGGGGTGGATGGGTGGGAGAAAAACTGGGGACATTGTTGGTATAAAGACTACACTGCTATAAGGCTTTATACTTCTATGAAATAATTTAAGCATGAAACCAGTGCAGTCTACATGGCATGGGAGGTATACAACAGGGACAGTCTGTTGAAGTTTGAGACTGTTACATCTTAGTAGAGCCAAATCTTTGGAGCTAGTGGTCAGAAATATTAGGAGAGATACCATTGCAGACTAAACTATACAGCTTAGACTATGACTGACAAAAGAAGGACCAGAAGGGACATTTACCCTGCTTGACAATAACCACATTGGCAAAAGCTTTGTATCTCTTCCTTCTCCATACTCCCCGGGCCCAGTGCATAATGTGCATGGCTCAGAGGTGCTTTGCCATTCCCCCTCATAGGAGTTTAAAAACTAACAAAGCATTCTTTCTGCTTATACATTAAACATCAGGCACAATACAACATCTAGAAAGATTGGCAATTTCAAAATAAATACTGAACATTATTAATTGTGTACAAAACAGTAAGGAATAAAATGCAGGCACAACACAATGGTTATAATATAAATATGCTGTCTATGACCAGTCCAGCAAGGACCCTTGTTCTTTTCAAGGTGTTCTAGTCTATGTCCTCTAGTCAGCGATTGACGTGGCTGGGAGGCAGTCGTGGTACCAATAAGTCCCCTTGCAAAGTTATTTCCAGAAGATACTTTTATGTCTCGATGCAAATGGGCATTTACAACACTTGTCACTTTCAATCTACTTTATCATAGGTTGGAAACCTCTTGATACTTAGATCTAGATGAAGCAAGAGTCTCTTTGAAAAGGTTAGGGTTTTAAGTGGAGAGCATCTTTATCATATTATGGACAGAGTCTTTTTCATTGAGGCCAAGATATCTTCCCAAATGATGTTGGGTACTTAGCTTGAGAAATGATTTTCTCTCCTGTGAGTATTTCCTGGGAGGATGAAGTTCAGGCACCCAATGGCTCAGAAGCCATTCCATCTGCTACCATCCTTTGCACTCAACTTGAGGGCCTGTGGGCCTTAGTCAGTCAGTTGCTCAGTTGGGGACAAGAGCTGTGGGATGCTTTGTGGACCACTTGTGACAGGGCCGTCAAGCCAGGTGGGTCAAAGTAATGGCCCCAAGGAAGGAGTCCATGCAGCCTGCCTTTGGAGGGCTTTGGCAGGCAACGGTAGGCTTCAGATGCATTAGGGCAGCCGACATCCGCAGGTTTCACTTGGGCACAGATAGGATGAAACCTAACTGCCCAGGGCAGTAGGACTGGTGGGGTGTATATTGGCAGAGGATGTCACAATGGCCAAAGAAGAGGCCAGTGGGCTAGAAATTTTCTGCAGCAGATAGTCCTAGGTCTGATGAGACAGCAACCAGAGCTAGGACTCAACATCTCATTTTTCATAAATTGCTCTCTAACTTAAACCCTGCCTGTAGGCTTAAGGATCTGGGTGACCGGAGGAAGAAGGCCAACTTCCAATCTTGTCCACGGTCTCTTCCGGAACTGTCTTGCAATTTCTCCTACAAAAATTTTATTTATACTATAGTTTAAAGTGAACCTCATACCCTTTATATACCATTTCTCAGACTAAATAAGACATGGTGTGGGTCAAAATGTGCCCTGGATCTTCCCCACCCCCCAAGAGTTGAATCAAGTCTCGAGTAGTACCCTCATCAGCAGCATGAGTCAAACTGCCCTAGGTGAAGTCTCTAATACCACTTCAATTTGAAAAGGGGAGATTTATATGACACATCGAAGACAGAAAAATAGCAACAACTTGGTCAAAGGGCAGGCTGCCCTACCTCATCACCTAAAGATGAGTTGAACTCTGAAGAATGAAATATCTGCCAAGAAATGTGTTTGTAATTTAATTTGAAATGAATTCATAACCTTTGTTTACTATTTCTTTATAAGGGGATAAAGTGGCACACATACATTTTTATTAACAAAATGTCAAGCCAGTGTCAAAAAAAAAAAAACAAACAGAAAGACCAGATATACAAGAGTGAGACACCAGAGCAGTGGCATTTGAGTAAGGTCTCTGCCTTGGAAGTTCTAGCTTAGAATGGAATGCAGTTCGATCACCCAATTTCCCTTAGGGTACTCCCAAGCCGTAGCGATTTCAGAGTGTAGAGTCAGGAGAAACACCAAGGAAATATGGGTGGGGTGTGGTCCAAAAACTAAAAGAAAAGGAAAGCAAAGAGTGAGACACAGAGAAATAGGAGACATGAGCACTGTGTCTGCCACAGTGGCAAGTTGCGTTGATGGTGGCAGTGTAACTGGAGACATTGTTGGTATAAAGTGTGTACTGGGGAAAGGTGGTATATATTCTCTGAAGGAATCTCAATCATATAACTAAGTTTTCAACACAAATATATAGCACAGGAAACATCAATTTGTAACCACATTGCTTCCATGAAATCAATAAAATCAAATTGAATAAAGAAATGGAGCTGTAAAATACTGATTCCAATGAATGACCTGCTGAAACCAGTATAAGACATATTGCAGTCACTTTCACAGAAAGTCCCCTATTCTCTTCAATATTTCAGGGCTCCTCTGTCTTCTGTCGAGTGCCAGATTCATCTCCCAAGATACAATATTTGCCTCCAGTACGTGTATCATTTGGCTAAGATTTACCTTCATTTATGTAAAGTTTCCCACTCCTGCTGATTCCTACTCTCGACTGGTGCTGCAATCCCTAGTGGACACTAATCTGCACAGAGAAGAGAAAACTGCACTGAGCAACTGCCAAATAGGGGCAAGGCTTGGTTTCTCTATCACAGTATTCTCTAGTACTCTAGATGTGAACATTATGTTGGGACGTTGCTGGTGGGAATATTGCACTTTTGAAGGGGTGTGTTCTTTGCATTACTGAAATTTAGTCACAATCATGTTTGTAATCAGGGTGTTTAAATAAATATATTATTTAAAAAATAGGAATAGCAATGAAATATGGAAAATGCAGAGATTCCAGGCTTTAAAAAATTCTATCTCTGATTAATACCATAAAAAGTATGACTGTTTATGCTAACTATACTATTATATAGTAATATACCATTTATTGCTACACACCAGACAATGCCTGTTAATTAAAGAAGTTATCACATTACCAAATACTAACAATCCTTGCTTGATTGACAATTTCACAATTGGTATACTGAAATATGTTCTGCTTCAGATAATGTTAAGCAGAAGAAAACTCTCTATGTCATTGTTTTGAAAACAGGTGTTGAGTTTCTGGAGAAAAATTTACCCTGAAAGAAAGTCAAAGGTGACCATTAGATAAAAGCTTGCATCTAAAATATGTATTTTGTTTAATAATAAAAGCTAACAGATCTTTAGAATTGTAAAAAAGAAAATTATATTTATCCTAAAATGCTCCTTACACAATCTAACCACAAAATCTTTATTTAGCAAAGATTATCTCCACCATTGATGAGGAGCCTAGAAATTGGAATAACTTTACATATGGATGTGCAGTCCGATACTGATTATAAGCACTATGACTTATCTCATTAGGGGCAGATCAAAAACTACATTTCCATACATCTCCAATGTCTGTCTATAAGTGGTGTCAGTGGTAAGTGAGGGCTCCTCTAAATTTGCCGAATCTGTACTGTTCATAATACTTACCTATACTGCATTACGTTCTGTTTAAATTAACCCTATGGTCAACACCTGTTCACAACCATTCAATATCCGTTCACCCTCTTAAGGGTGGTTTCTCTGCTGCCATTTGTTCAAAGATGGGTGCATGGCTAGAAGTTTGAAGGGTTCTTCTAAGTGTGGCCAGACATACCTGTGTCTTGAACTCAAGTTCTCCACCATCTGGAGACCATTGCCCAACGGCGGCCATCCGTCATGAGCCCCTGCCGGAGGCCAGAGATCAAAGAAGGCCAAGCTCCATTCTAGTCCATGTTCATGCCGACACTGAATTTGTAGTTCTCCTTCAAAAAATTATTTTTATTATTTAATTAAAATTGAATCTCATACCCTTTCTATACGACTTTATTATTGGATGAAGTGGCTTGCAATACATTTCATGAACAATATGACAAACCAATCTCTATAAAGTAAGAAAAAGAAAGAGGGACAGAGAGATACACAAATAAAAAAGAATGAGACACAGAGAAGTAAGAGACATGAGCAATGTGCCTGCCACAGGGCAGGTTAGGTTGATGGTGTGAGTGCAATTGGGGACATTGTTGTTAAGGAAGTTTGTGCTAGGAGGGGTGGATACCTGATCTATATTCCTAGATGACACTCGATTAAAACCCATTTTAACAAAATAATTGTACCACAAAAAAACAACAATTGTAACCAACTTACTTCGAGGAAGACAATACATTTTTAAATAAATTAAGAAGACTTATTCCAAGTAATACCCTGGTAGTGCCAGTAAAAGGCCTATAGCATTCCCTCTTATTGAAAGTCCCTCATTCTCTGGAATATTTCTGGTTGTTCTCTTGTGTCAAAATCCAGTTAGATCTTGCAAGATACAATCAGTGTCCCCTAGTACTTGAATCACGTGATAAGACCTAACTCCATTTATATGAAGCTTCTTACTTGTGACAATGGCTGCCTGTGTTTGTGCCTCAAACACCTGTGGCACTAATTTACAGAGGGAAGAGAAAAGTGTACAGAGGAACTCTCAAACAGGGCCAAGGATCAGTGTTTCTAGTATGCTAGTTTTATCTAGTACTATATATGTGAAATATGTTTATCCCAAAATGCTCCACGCAGAATCTAATCCCGAAATTTCTATTGAGCAAAGTTTATCCCCAACATTGATAAATAGCATAGATAGATATAGGAATAATATTACATGCAATGTGCAGTCTCATTTTCATTTGAAGTTCTATGACCCATCTCATTCGTGTCAGATCTAAAACCTTTCAAAACATCTCCAATGTCTGTCTATGAGTGGGGTCACTGGGTAGGTTTTGGCTCCTCTATATTTGTCTAATCTGTTTCGTTCATAATATTGACCAATACAGTGCTTAGTCCTATTTTATATTAACCCTCCTTAACACTCCCGATTCGCCACCATGCAAAATCTCTTTTGTCCTCTCCCCATCAACCCAAATCAGGTGCTCTCCTAATGTATATTATAAGCAATCCATGCATATCTAGGATCAAACCTGTCCCCAGGCATAGGGCCTTAAGGGTCCAGGTTGGCTTTATCTGCTGCCATTGTCCAAAGATGGTGCATAGTTAGATGTTTGTGGGTGATTCAAAGTATGAATTGGGCCAGACAGTACCTGCAGCTTGGACTCAAGTTCTGCAACATTCGGAGTCCAGTGTCTATAGCCGGTCCTTCAGCTTAAGCCCCTGAAGGAGGCCAGAATTCGCAGAAGGCCAAAATATCCAATATATATACTGTGAGCACTCCTGCTGACACTGACATTGCAGTTCTACTACAAAGAATATTTTTTATATATTAATTAAAAATGAATCTCATTTCCTTTCTATACCACTTCATCATGTGAATAAATTGGCATGCAATACAATTCATGAACAATATGTCAAAAGCAGTGTTAATAAAGCAAGAGAAAGAAAGAGGGATAGAGGAAACATCAATGGTCAAAAATGAGACACAGAGAAATAGCGGACATAATTATATTCCTACCTGCCAGAGTCAGGTTGCATTTATGGGTGTGAGTGGAAGTAGGGACATTTTTGTTAGGAAAGTGTGTACTGGGTGGTATAGATGATCATTTTTCCTGACGTGCACTCAATCATGAAACTGATTTTAACAAAATAAATGTACCACCAGAAACAACATTTTGTAACCCCCTTGCTTCCCAGAAGACAATACATGTTTAAATAAAATAAAAGAGCACTGTTCTAAGTAATACTCTGGTAATGCCAGTAAAAGACTTAGAGCAGTCACTTTCACTGAAAGTCCCAAGTACACTTGAATATTTATGATTGTCTTTCTTTTGTGTCAAGTGCCATTTCCATCTTGTAAGATACAATCTCTGACCCTTGTATTTGAATCATTTGATAAGACCTGAATTCATATAGAAGAAGCTTATTAATTGTGATCTTGATACCTGTACTGGTGTCTTAGATACCTTGGACACTAATTTACTCAGGGAAGAGAAAAGTGTTCTGAAACTCTCAAACAAGGACATGGCTCTGTTTTACTAGTACGTTGTAAAAAAGATGAACGAAGAGAGACAAAAATGTACAAGTGTGAGATACCTAGAAATAGTAGACACGAGTAATGTGCCTACCACAGTGGCTGGTGGGGTTGATGTTGTGAGTTGAACTGTTAAGAAAGTCTGTGACTCCTGTACTTGAGTCATTTTATGAGACCTAACTCCATATATATGAAGCTACTTGTGACGTTGATGCCTGTGCTGGGGCCTCAGACATTGTGAACTCAAATTTACACATGAAGGGAAAAGTTTACGGAGAAACTCTGAAACAAGG
>PVKC010027465.1:0-15766 GCA_004027635.1 Crocidura indochinensis | reverse complement strand
GCCTTCCCAATCCTCGAAGCTTTAGGTGTTTCACTATAAAAGAAAAGTGAACTTCTTTACTTTTTGAAGCATTCCTGGAAAGAGGTAGAAAGTTGTTGGTTAATGAAGGAAAACTCCCAGATAGCTCAAGAGGAAGTGACAGAAAGTTCACTCTACCAGACAGGCTGAACAGCATAGGTAAGAAGAAAAGAGAAGAGAGGCAGCCTACTTACTTCTGCCTTGCATCAGTGCTGGGAAAATCTGCATTCATCTAGAATCAGTTTTTCTGGGCTCTCCCCAGCTGCACAGTGCTGTTGTGGCATTGGGAATTTGCTGTGGCTTCATGAGATTATGGGGATATATTTCAGCCAAAAGAATCACAAACAAAATTCAGGAGAGAATAAAGTATAAAAACAGCTGATCTTACTAGAGAAACTCTTGGTAGTTTTCTACATATGCTACAATTTTCTTGGTATTTCCAAGTTTTCTGATCATAAAATTATGAGATCATGTTTATCACTGTTATTTTTTCAGGGTTGTTCATTTAAGGGGTGGTATAGTCAGAGTAAATAAATAGGTTGGATGAAGTAATGTATATCCTTACTAAGTAAGTAGAAGCAATTCCTTGTACTTATTTGAGAGCTTACTAGAATTCACAAGTTTAAAAAAGTTTCTTTAGAACAGTGAAGGCATAGAGAAATTATATATAGGTAAATATAAAAAATATACAGGTAGGTGAACATAGCGAAAGTCTATATGAAATAAGCCAAACTTCTAATGGAACAGAACAAATAGTATCTAAATATAACTGAACAGTAATAGAATTGCATAAAATTCAGAACATGTACAATTTAGAAAAAATGCTTTATAAATTAAGATAAACAATTAGACTAAAACTAGATAATAATGATAATAAGTATATATATAATGAGTTAATAATAATATACACTTAAAATAATTAGAGGATAGACTCAATTAATTAGATTTTAAATTAAAGGAAGTAATATAATATAATAAATAAAAATCTGTATTAACATTTATCCTTTTTCATGCAAGGATAGAACATAAAAGTACAGTTATATGTGTCCATGTACATGTTTGAATATGTATGCATATATATTTGTACAAAGTATTATTGACACTGAAAGTGATAGACTGTATAGAAATAAAAACTTTGAATTATTTTAAAGTGGCCATCTAAAATAGTAGCATCACCTTGGAATTTTTAAAAAAAATCCATTTAAGTATCAGATTCAGTTTAAAGCATGAAAGGAAACAAATCATAAAAACATTTCATATTAATATGCATTTTAAAAATTATTTGCAATTATTAGAATAGTTATCTAAAACGGCTAACTGGATTTTCTTCAGGCTTTTGCAAGATAGCTAGGAGAAATTTCACCTCAAAATGAAATTTATTTGGTTAGTTATAGAGGCTTGAGAAAAATATTTTCTCCTCCCAAACTATAACAAACAGCTAATAAATAAATATATTCTAGCAAGAATCGATGAGCATTGCAAAGACTTAGAGGGTCACCGCAGACTTGAGAAAGGTAACCAAGTGAGGAAACATCAAATAAAGAGAAAGAATATAAAGCACTCTGACAAAAGGGAAAGTGTTAACAATCACTGACAATAAAATATATACTTTTAACAGTTATGATAGCAACTAAACAAGCAAAACAACCCCAAACAACTGGAAATATGCATCCTCAGAAGCAGATTATGATAGCAAGAGGAAAACATACTTCTTTGTTATTTCTTTTGGAAGCCGGACTTAAAAAAAAGATACATGTGTTCCTTTTCTGTATTATTACAGGCCCACCTCGATTTAGCTTTTGATTCCAGATGAGATCAGGCATGTTCAGACTAGCATCTTTGCTCTATAAGTAGAGCTGCTTGCTATCCCTTCACTGGCAAATTCTCATATCCCCAAATTTATACACAATAGATACCCTTAAAAATCTGCAAAATTTCTACTTTAACCAAATATCTCAGAGTTATTTTTTTCTTTTGATTTACTCGTGACTATTAAGCCAAAAAAGAAAAAATTAAGGTAGACAACTCCTATAAGAAAGAAAAGTTGAATTGTACTTACCCCAAGTACAATGTGCAAGCCTTAATGGGGGTATCAACTTTTGTTCTATGATTTTTAGAAAGGAGTCCAGGTTTAAACTCAGCTCTTAGCCTTTTCCCTTCTGGAAAACTGAGTAGACTCATTGAAGGTAGCTCTGAGAAAGATCATACATATCAATAGCCTTACCTGTGGCCATTCAGAAGACTGCACTTTGGTGTGTGTTTAAAACTATGCATAAAGTCAGAGACAGCGCATGCTCAGCAGGCAATTTAAAAATATTTATAACATTGTTGTTTCAAAAACAAATTTCCTCAAACAAAGCAAAACTCACATTTCTTATCCACGCCAAGTTTAATGTTCTGAAACAAAGCTGTTTTGGAGTTTTCCGCTGGGGAAAAAAGGCTTCTAATTTTTTTGTTGAACGAAAAATAGTTCTCCCTTCCCTTTTGGGTACTCTTAAAGGAATAAATTTCCATCTAAGTTTCAACAAAATTCAGATCTGGTTAAGATAAGGCATTAGAAATAGACGATCTGCAAAAAATAATTTTAGGGAAGATAAAAGGAACTAAAAATTATGCAACTGAAAGAAAGGGATATCAGAACCTTCAAGTCTATTTTGCTTGCTACTATGCAAAAATATTTTCATAAATATAGGATGTTCTGTATAGACAAGATATACTGATGCAAGCAATATATAACAAATCATTGGCATTTTCGATGAAACTACTTCTCAGTTACTAATTAAAATATGAAAAACCCGTAAAACTGAATAAGAAATGCACCAAAAATTTAGGATTACCCAGTAAGAATGTTAGTGCAGTTCTTTTTCACATAGCAAGCCTGGAAAGAAGGTAATCATCCATCAATTGGTTACATTTTAACTTTTGCTAAGCAAAATTCTGATTTAATATTGGACTAATTACAGCAGACTATCCCTGGCTAGAGATTTCTATTTCTCCTCCTTGAATATCCCTATGCATTCCATTTTACCATCTATCACCAAACCCTGTGTGGACCACAGAACTCCCAGATCCGATTTTAATCTTTCCAACTCAATTCTCAAGTCTCTGAATGACTTTCAGTCCCTGTTCTACTTTACTGGGGGTGCTCAGTTGGCCTCACAAATTCTCCACAGAAACATTACTTGCTATCTCTGATGATTTCAAAATTAGCAGAGGGTGCCAAAAAAAAAAAATCAATGATTACAAAAGTTTATTAAAGTGAAACAAGGAGTACAGGTTTAAGAAGTTGGTTCTACTTTAATTTCTTTTGCAACTCAGCTCAGGTGTTTCTTAACTTGTTCCACTTGTGCATCTTATTGAGGGGGAGGGTTAGGTGAAGATATGGGAGTGGGCCAGGGGCCGATCAGAAAGAATCTAGGGGCTCTAGCCTAAAGTGTTAATGGATGCATTTAAAAATAGACCCCCCCAAAAAAGCCTAGAGTGAGCTTTCTTTTTTGGCAAATGATTAAACCAGTATGCTGAAATAATTAAAGCTTTGTCCTTAAATAAAGCATCAAGTGAACAGAACAAAAACGAAGATAAAAATTGCACACACAAATGTATGTGTGCACACACACTTTCTCACACACACGCATAGATACACAAAACTAGCGGGTGAGGGGAGAAGGAAATTAAATAAAAGAAAACAAACAGAGTCCTAACAGGCCATTCTCCGAAAAGGAATCTAAATAAAAAGTCATATGATATCTGATAGTGCAGGACACGTCGCCAAGAACTGGAGCGGATTGCCTACAGGAAGAAAGGGCTAGTGTATTCCAGCTCAAAGAGCTTTTCTTTCCTCCTCCTGTATTTTTTCCCCTTTTCTCCTCTACTGTGAATGTGTTACTCTCAGGTCAGATCCACGAAGAATCCCAAAATGACAGCTATCACCTTTCACTGTTCTTAGCCGCAGTTAGTTGATAGGAGCTGCCTGAGTTGGGATCAAGAGGGGCTAGTACAGCATTCACTAACAGCCTCTTATCATAGACCCCTCTGCCCCTTTCACAGACTCCTTGAGTCACACCAGAAATGGACCCTCCATCCCTAAAGCTAATGCAAGAAACCAAACAAAACCCCAAAATCCACAAGCAATAGCCTACAGCAACAAAAGAGTTCAGGGGGAAAAATATCAGAAACAAATCCAAAAAATGGGGGAAAAATAAGGCTCTTGCCTTCAATTTAAAACTTTCTTAAAGAGCAAGTTTCTTTCCTGTTATTTGGGTGACTTCTTTTTACAAATCCTTTCTCATTAAGCACTCATTAGAACATTAGCAATCTTACAATACAGAAAAGTCTGAAGGCAACAGAAGGATTTTCCTAAAGAAAATGCGTAACTGCAAGAAGTCAGCTACCCTAGGAAATTTTAGGTTTGCTAGGAGTTCACCTGATTGTCATGCTTTTCATCAAGTTTAAGTGCAGACATCGACCACCTAGTTCTTGTTATTTTTCTGAGGGTCATTACTGAGGCAACACATACACAGTAAGGATTCCCCGAAAAGACTCCTTGTTATCAAGTTACTTCAGATATAAGGCGCTCACACCTCCCAGTCAGAAGGCTTTACTGGCTAGACATTGCACTCTGCACTGATATGTCTTATACCCTTACGAAGCAATTATATAAATGCAGGCTAAATATATGGAAAAATGTCTCTATGTTTTGCCTATAATTTCCCTCCCCAGGGACAGGAATAGATTATATTTTCAGTGACTGGAAAAAGAGAAAAGAAGTTTCTGAAGCTGAAAACAACTGTAGCTGTTTTCCATGTAGTCAAACATTTATCTGTAGATAGTTCCTATGTAGAATCTATAATTTAGGATTGGGGTGCTTGCAAATTCCCCCCTTGATCAGTTTGACTTCATTATGTATCTTTAAAAGATTTCCAAGTGATAATTGCAATATAAACACATTCAGAGGAGAACTTTTGGAAAGAAAACATTTTCTTGAATTCATAATTCAAGACTATTAATACGAAGATATAAACATACAGCACAGAAAAAAGATGGAATGTTTACCACATTTTGCACATGCAGTTGACACGCTAATTTCTCTTTTCTTTTGTTGGAGCATTAATTTGGAAATGATCAACATTCTGGAATGTCTGTTACAAGCACAAATCTATGGGAAATATATACATGCATAAGAACACAAAGCTACAAGGCAATCAGAGCCATTGAAAAATCTGTCTAGACTATATTTCACTTGAACTAGAGTATCATGCACAGGACAAATGATCTCTCTGGGGATTTTGTCATTTATGTAATGAGACAGAAACAAAAATAAAGATACAAATATCGGGTCCCTTAGTAGCTTAATAGCTGACAAGTGACACACGCGATACCTTTTTAAACAGACGGAGGCAAAAACTTGTGAGATCGAATGAACTAACAAACTCCTTTGGTATTTTGGGAACCCAATTCCATAATTAACTTTTTTAACCGAGTGGCAAAAGTATATGGAGGCTACCACTAAGTCGATTATTTGGCTGACTCTTGCTCTCTCTTCCACAGGTTTTTGGGGCCCCAGAAGGGGTAAAGAGATGGTGAGAGAAGATACATCCTGAACAACTTTTATTGTGAGTATGAAAAAAGCACAAAGTGAGCATAAGAGCAGTTGGATTTATAAAGATTAAAAGAGGAGAAAAGAGCAACATATTTAACTTAATTAGTCTTTTTTCCTCTGAATTTTATGTATATATATTAGAGTGATGGGGAGAAAAGATAACTGGGTTTCTTTTGAATGTCTTTGTGTCTTTATAGAGTGAATGTTCTGTTCCTGTCCCTTTCTTTTTAGGCTAAAAACTAATAAAAATAGAAAAACATATATCAGACATTAAGCTCACTCCCCCCACCCCTTCCCTTTGTAAAGAACTCTTTGTTCTCTAGTGAAAATGCAGAAAAATCCCCGGGCAGCTACTCCCTGAAACAAGTGCAAAACACTTAGAGGCTTTTGGGCTGGCTGGGAGCCAGGAACCCTCCCGCTGTCTGGTTAGAAGAGGAAAAAAAGAGAGAGAGAGAGTAAGAGAGAGAGAGAGGGAGAGAGAGGGGAAGAGAGATTGGGGGGCAGAGAGAGAGAGGAAGAGAAAGCAAAAGAGCGATAGAAGGGAAGAAGAGAAGGAAAGAGGAGGGAAAAAGAGAGAAATTAGAGCTTCCTTTAATAGACATAGGAAACAGCGTTTTTTTTTCCCTTTCTGTTTTTTTTTTTTTCAAAACTGGCGGTCAAGCGTTAAGTAACTCCCTTCCAAATCCACCTGCTAGAAATGAACTTGGGTAACCCCCCAGGGGTGCACAAAGACAGGGAAGACAGTAACACACTCCATACTCTTTCCCACCCCCCCGTTGTACTGTTTCCATTCTTTCTGTTCCCAGACACAAATGCCCACAGATCTCTCACGCCACCCCTCTTTGCCCCCCAACAACAAACACGCGAAATACATGCTCCCGTAGTCTCCTAAAAAAAAAAAAAAAGGCTTTTCCATCTCGGTTGCGACACAGTGATAAGGGGTAGCGAACATCTCATACCTGGTGTGAATGCTAATCAGTCAGGAGTTCTCCTTTTCCCAAGACAGGGAACTGTTTCCTTCCAAATTTATTAGAACCTCCTCCACTGCCTCTTTGAAAAACCTTCTTTGTCACCCTCTCCCAAGTCCCGATACTTCTTTAAAAAAAAAATGGCTTCGGAGCTCCTTCTATTCTTGATATTGATTCTCTCTCTCTCCCCCCACCCCTCCTCCTCTCTCCTGTCTGTGTCTCTTCTGAGTGGTCTATTGATAAGTCCCTGGAGGCACTGGGTCAGCCTGCCCGTAGGAAACCAGACACAATGCACAAATCTCCGAGTGCCATTCTGCCATCAGCAAGCAGACCACGTTTAGGAGAGAGAGAGAGAGAGGGAAAAAAAACAGTAGAGCAAGAGACAGAGAGAGAGAGAGAGAGAGAGAGAGAGAGAGAGAGAGAGAGAGAGAGAGAGAGAGAGAGAGAGAGAGAGAGAGAGAGAGAGAGAGAGAGAGAGAGAGAGCAACCAAGGGAGGGAGTAATAGGGTGGGGGGAGAGAGAGGGAAGGGAGAGAGAGCAAGGGAGAGAGAGGGGGAGAGAGAGAGGGAGAGAGAGAAGAGAGAGGAGAGACACGGAAGGAGAGTGAGTGTGAGAAAAAGACTGATTGGAACAGGAGGGAGGGAGAGAGAAAGAGAGAGGGAGAGGGAGAGAGAGAGCAAGCGAGAGGGAGAGCGACACTGCCAGTCAGGTTAATCATCCCTACTTTAATTAGCTGTTCGGCTTAGACATAAAACAATTGAATTTGAATGATCTGTCAGCAGGCTCGGCTGAACCAAAGGGGAAAAGCGAATATTACAAAAAAGACTGTTGGTGTGTTCTGATAAGCAATACTGCTCGTACTGACAAATCCTCAAAGGGGGAACTATTAAAACTTACAACTAAACAAAAAAGTGCAAATACAAATGGCACTAGATAGAGGTCTTTTTAAAAAAGGATTTTTTTCTCTCCTAGTTTTATGAACAGCAGATATTTATGCGTCGGTACCAACATATTAGGGGTCTGTATGCAATGTGTGAAAGTTTATTAACGATGGTCTCAGAATGTAGCAGACAGATGCTGCAGAGAACAAGACAGGTACAGTCAGATGTCGAGTCTAGATCTTGGAGGGAGATGGATGCTGGAAGAAGAGGCAGCGCACCGTGGCAAGAGATCAGCACAGACAAAGTCAGTGGGCAGACAGGCAGACAGATTTTAGGCACAGCATGATCTCGTCTAAAAAGGCAAAAGTTCTGATGCAATAATAGGTGCAAAACAATCCATCCATCCTCCTCTCCCGGGAGCACTCCAAGGTACAGTTAAAATGGATTAATCTTTGTGACAAACAGAGCTGGCAAAGCAGACTATGGCAGACACGGAAGGCGATTTGCAGACCTGGAGATTATCAGAGCTGGGAAAAGCCAAAAAGATAAATCTCGCCAAACCCCTAAGATCACAGATGAGGAAACTGAGGCCCAGAGATCAGAGAGATAGAAGAGACAATGATAGTATGATCCACAGTGGGACCGGGGCTCCCATGGCCCATGAGGACAGTGCTCTTTCCATCAAACTAGATAATCTCCAGCCTTCTGTAAAGATTTGGACCCAACAGGTATGAAAATACTCTTGTCTCCAGAATAACAAAAGTCTTTCATCTGTACGGTTCATGCATAAATCTCCAATATTTAAAATGCCTAAATAGCTAAGTGTAAATATTTTTCCTTCCATTTTTCAATCATGGAGATATAGGTCTAAATCCTAACTCATTCTCAGAGGAAAGCAGAATAATAGACAACTGTGGAAGCGTCTTCTTAGCAAGAGATAGCTGGTTCCACATTCCAAGCTAGTGGTGGACAGTCAATAGATTTATAAAGACCATTCTTAGAGTGTGCAGTTCTCTGATGAAACATCGCCGACTATAGATCAAATCACCAAGCAAAATGATATGATTCTCTCTCACCACCCATTCCAAAAACACAGGTACACAGTGTGTGGAAGAGATCGAAACTTCAGGTTACAGTGTTGTTTTCATATCATTGATGAGATGTTCCTATCTAGCCAGTTAGTTATAGGCAACTTGCTCTATGAATTTAGATGGAAATGAACTACTGAAATAGAAGAGAGAAATTGTATTATCTATAAATCTGATGGCATCACATAGATGATCATATTTAGTAAAGATCATCTTGATAATAGATAGTTGAAGGTTAAAAAATTTTTTTAACAGGACGAAGGTGATTATGAAAAGGATAGAGGCATCAGATGCTAATGAACAGATTACATTTCTCATCATTAAACAGGAATGGTGGTGGATATGAACGCAAAACACACACACACACAAAACAAAAAAAACCCAAAACTATCACTCAGCCATGCTTCAACAACGATGTTGCTACTTAGGGTCAAAGAAGGAAACAGAAAGAAATGCCAAGCACCTGTGTGCCTACTCACAGACAACGAATCCAAGAGAAGTCAGAGTCAGAGTAATTTAGTTTATTTGCAAACCAACCTCTTTAACATGTGACATATCTGAAACACATGGTTCACAGGCAATTAACTTACAGGGTGGGGATAACTGATTTTGATATTATAAGGTCCTTCTGCAGGCCTTAAAGCACTGCTGGGCAAAAGCTCCTGGCAGTGCACTGAAGTGTTTAGCGTACATCTACTGGGCTTCAGAATCAATCAGCTCTTTAAAACATTGCATATATTATAGCTATTCCTATGTATTTGCTTATTTATTTATATATTTATTTATTTAAGCTTCTAGTCCACATCTGGTGATGCTCAGGGGTTACTCCTGGATCTGCACTGAGAAATAACTCCTAGTAGGCTGGAGGACAGAAAGAAGCCATAGGAATGCCAGGGATTGAACCATTGTCAGATGCATGCAAGACAAATGCCCTACTGATGGTGCTCTCTCTCTGGCCCCGTTATAGCCACTCTTAAAGCTACAGTTTTCCTATCTGTAAAAGTATAACAGTCACCTCATAAGAGGTTTTTTGGAGTATGACATGAGCTAACATATAGAAAGTTCATGAATGGTTATTGGTAATTCTTATGGAGAAAGGCACAAACTAGGGTGTAAGTGATGAAACTGCATTTATTAATGTGCTGAATTTGTTATATTCAAAACATACACCTACATGACATGGGTGGTCTCAGCAAAACACATATCTTAAAAATGATATTCTATTATAAAAGATTGGCTGTAGAGATGAAAACTTCAGAACGCAAGATTTCTAGAATTCAAAGCTCATAGATCATTTGAAGGTTGTCTCATTTCTTTGTTCTTGGACTTTAGTATATCTCCTGGTTTATGAAGATGATGATAATAATAATGACTGATGGTGATGATGCTCGACCTATTCCTGGAATCTCTGATTAGCGCTAGGAAATCTAATAAGTACTACTTTCATTTATAGGGTACCTTTAGTGTCACAACAACTTTATGAAGTAGGTGATACCAATTATTATGTCATAAAAAAAACTGAAGCATCAAATCAGGAGTACACAGTAAGTGTGGAGCTAGAGATGACATAGAGGCATTCAGACTTTAAAGTCTGTTTCTCGATTCATGATACGGGCACATGCTAGATACTCAGTAAACATGTTTGAATAAATGAGCATATCCATGAAGCCCCATGATTTTGATTTCATTATAAAGAAGTGAAAATCTGTACCAAGTCACTTGAGAGAAACTTGTGCTCAGATGACAGAGTCTGCAACTCTTTTGTGGCAGCACATCAAGTGGTAGCCCTTTCATAGAAGCCAGAGTGAGCCATGTTCGTGTGTGGTGCTGAAAATGAATGAGGTGAAGACTGCTGGCTATGACCACCCGGGGCATTTAAATATCTCACGGCATTTTCAGCACTTTGAGGGTAGTGTTAGCTCACGGGTTATTAATTGGCTTAATTCCAGTTTGGATAATTACATCGTGTCTCTTTAATTTTCCCCGACTATGCCATTCTTCACTTCCTGTCACAAATGTGCTCTTTAAGAAAAGCATATGAGCACACACAAACATAGAGTTATATTTAAGGTTTGAATAATCATATAGGATATTCTTTAATGATTAGTTAATAGTAACCACACAGTTAACAAGTGAATGGGCAAAAGAATTAGTCATGTGAAAGAAAGAGATAACTAGTTGAAGCAAAGATTTTCATTTAGCACTGAAATAAACAGATTTTTAAACCATTCCCTTGGTGACAGGCTTCCAATCATATTTATTTTCTCATGGGCAGATATTTCAAGGGCTGATGACCTGCTCACGATAAGCTGATTTTCTTATCCCATGTAGTTTCCAGCACAAAAAATGGTAGTGGAAATGAATCTTTTAAAGTAGAAAGTCAGAGGAGGTTCTGAATGGTCTAGCACACTGAACTCATGGGTTTTAGAACAGTCATTAACCCAGTTATTTTACCCTGACTTATTTGGCAGGTTTTTTTCCTTCACCAAACATATTAATAGAATCATCTTCAAATTATAGAAGAAAGGATAAGGGATCCCAATTTTATAAGCTCAGGAAAGTTTGACAGTACAAACACTACATTTCTTTTCCCAAGGAATTCTTGGCCTTTGATATACTGTATCTACATGATACCAAGGAAAATCTCCCGGAGGCATCCATTTTAATCATGACACAGAGAGTTAAATGCACCCTTGGCAGGGCAAGCTTTGTTTATGAGTTCTTTGCAAGTTACCAAATATAGGGCACATTATTGAAAATATAAAGGGTTAATTTATTTACTATGCATGAACATTTCTAGACCTTTGCTTCCTCAGATTTTAGTTCAAAATTCCATGCATACTCTGCACATAATAATAAATGCCATAATTCAATGTATGTCATAATTTGATTTACTTTCAAGCACCTTTTCTGGTTCAGCTCTCAAAGCCCTTTTTTCCTATAAAGTTCCTTGAAATTATTCTTCATGGACCTCTGTAAATCATCATTTTAAATTGGTGTGTGTGGGATGATTCTAAGGTTGTAGAAAGATTTGTATCTAGCAAGTCTTCTTTCCTTTTGAGAATCAGCACTCAAGTTCTAGGTCCCTTTTTGAGAAAAGATAATTTAAATTTTATAATATTTTAAAAGAATTATCCTCTGTTCCTCTGCTCTAGCCCTCTCCCACCTTGATGACCTTATAATAATGATGAATCACTCAGTTATCATCCTCTGGTTTTCCAATCATGTCTCCAGGATGAGAAACATGGACCAAGTTTTTTCTTTACACTCTACTTGGCATGAAGCTTGTATTACTCAATCCACACCTGTCCATGAAGGTAGATAATCTCCATGGAGAGGCAAAGACAACTGATAACTCCCTTTATTCTTCATATGTAATTGTAGTTTATTCTCTTTGTGCCTCCACTTTTCAATATGTAAAAAATATGTAAAAAGTATTAACAAAAGATTAGTGATTTGATATTTAGTAATCAAGACTGAAGTAATTAGGTACCCAGAAAGTAGCTAGCAAAAAAAGCACTTATATTGGTGAAACTTATAAAATTATATAAAAAAAAATTTTTTAGCAAGATGGTCTTGAATCATGAATTCTAAATTGAAGTAAAGTGTGAATTCAAAAGCAAAGTGGATGAGCTAAGAAAACATGCATACCTTGCATGTGCAAGGCACACATACTGTACCTGCCCCTCTCCCAGCACCAGTGAATGTGTCTCTGGTGGCTCATACACTGCTGTGGCTCAAGCACTGAATCAGTAGGCCTTCACCACCAAACTAATTATTAATAGGAGAAAAACCTGCCCCTCAAAAAAAACTTAAAAAATGTGGAGTTACCTTATTGGACAAGCTTATTTGTGAAATGAGTCAAAACTAGTACCAAAACCCAATTCATCTGTCTCTTCAATTTATGCTCTCCTCTGACACAATATGCAAACAAGTACAATGGTAGTGTGAATAGTGGCTCTACAAAGACATCCATATTCTAACACCCCAAATCTAGGAATGTTAGTATCCATGGCCTAGTGTGTGTATGTGTGATGAATTTAGGATATTGAGTTGGAAATATTATCTTGGGATGACTAGATATATTTTAAGTGAATGCTAACTAGACTGAATGTGAGAAAAAATAGGAGGATCAGAGCTAGTTTGTGAAATGCAGACAAATAGGTGATTGGAGTTAGTATTGAAAAGTATTCAGGATACATATATTGCAGCTAGCCTTCAGAAGCTAGAAAAGGCAAGGAAATAGGTTCTTCCTTGGAGCTGCCAAAGCAACCACATTTACCATACAATAATTTGATCTAGCTATCACACAGCACAGCTGAAATATTACTTATTCATTTATTTATTATTACTATAACTTTGGGCCTCAAGCAGTTCCTTTCTTGGTCAACCACACACACATCAGTAAGATATACCAACCAGAATGTGCATGATACCCTTTCAGTTAAAGTGTTAAAAAAAAAAAACCACAGTGCCTAAAAGGAAAAGGGAAGCAAGCTGAGGATTGAGAGGAAAACTGGGGACATTGGTGGAGGGAAGTGGATATTGATGAAGTGATGGGAGTTTGAATACTGTATTTTTGAAAATCATGACTGTAAATTAGTATGTCATGTTGCTTCAATAATAACAATAATAATAACAATAAACAATATGACATAATATAAAGTTAGGGATTGATGTTAGAGAGATAGTACAGAGAGTAGGGTGCTGGCTTTGC
Organism: Crocidura indochinensis; assembly: GCA_004027635.1. Taxonomy (NCBI): domain Eukaryota; kingdom Metazoa; phylum Chordata; class Mammalia; order Eulipotyphla; family Soricidae; genus Crocidura; species Crocidura indochinensis. Next base: position 2,495 of record PVKC010027465.1, on the reverse strand, counting down.
ATATAGTCCACCTAGCTTCAATCCCTGGCAATCTAAAGGAGTCCCAAGAAACTCCATGAGTAATTCCCGAGTAAGAGAAACTCCAGAGCATTGTGAGGTATGGTGCTCCCAGAACACCCTTTCTCAATAAAGCTAAGGTCTGAGAATCTGGTGGTGCTGCTCAATTCCTGAAGTTTAGAATCATTTAAGTCACTGGTATGGCGCTTTAGGACCTCCAAGGACACACATGATAGTGTTGAAGTCTCCAATTTTGCACCTGAAAATGTTTGCGTGAGCATGTGGTGAGAGATTAAATCATGATCATTTTAATTTATGTACCTAAACATCTATACTATCTGATATTTTTTTAATTTTATAAAGATATTGCCTTGTTGATTCAAATTGATCTTCTAAGAAGTATTTACCAGTCTTTAAAAATTATGAGGATAGGGGTCTGAGCTATAGCACAGTGGTAGGGTGTTTGCCTTGCATGCAGCTGACCTAGTATGGACCTTGGTTCAATTCCCAACATCCCTTGTGGTCCCCAAGCCAGGAGCAATTTCTGAGCATATATCCAGGAGTGACCCCTGAGCATCACTGGGTGTGGCCCAAAAACCAAAAGAAAAAAAAATCACTAGGATAGGTCAAGAACAAGTTGCTCTCTCTTTCCATTAAGATTATCCTTCTAGGGGCCAGAGCGGCAGCACAGTGGTAGGGCATTTGCCTTTCATGTGACTGACCTCGGTTTGATTGCCTGATGTCCCATATGGTTCCCCAAGTCTGGAGCAATTTCTGAGCACATAGCCAGTAGTAACCCCTGAGCATCATTGGGTGTGCCCCACCCCACAAAGAAAGGAAAAGAAAAGAAAAGATTATCCTTCAAGATTGCCCTTAACAAGTCTGTCTAGAGATTGCTGGTTAATGTATCCTTTTCTGTAGATCCATTTAATCACATTTGCTTATATTGGATCTTATAGCAGTTCCTCACTGGTGGGCTAGCAATTACCTCCAAGTTCATCAACAGCAGGTTCCAGATAAACTGAAGGTATTAATATCCAATTCTTGAGTAGCAGAAGATCTAAACTCATATTAAACAGTGACTTGCTTTCTTGTTAGCACCTACACTACCCTAAGTTCTGCTCTTTTTAACAGAGATCAGAGATGCATAAAAGAAGTAGCATGAATTGGTATCATATATAAGGAATACCCTTCTTAGAAGATTAACTTGCTTGAATATATCATTACTATTCAGTTACAATACAAAATATATAAGGAAGTGTCACTAAAAGAATAGTCCTTGTTAGCACCACAACACCTAAAAACTTATTAGAAAAAAATTTTGGGTCTTCCAGACTTACAATATATAACCCCATGAGGTGAATGTCTGAATGTCTATTTTTTATAAGCCCTTTAGGCACTTCTACAATCTGACTGAGAACCATTGTCATACGGCATTTTTTTTGAGGTTTACTAAGGCTGATAAAATATGTTAAGTTGTAAGTATTATGACCTGCTCACTTTATTTTGGCAACTATTTGACTTTTGATCCTGTAGTTTACTAATATCAGCTACAGAATGGGAATTATAAAAATAATACTAAAAATTATTATTGCCTTATATATGGAAAATCAAGAGAGCTAAGACCATACATAAAAACCTTGTATAATTCAAGTAAATTATTAATATATATATATATATTACAGATTGTTGTTATTGTCATTGCGAAGAAACATTAATTTAGAGATCAGTTGACCCAGAACTCAAATGTTGGAAATATCACCCTGACTCTGGATATGTTAGAGAAATGCTCTAAGAAGTTAAAGATGTCAGGCTAATTTCAAAGTCAATATGAAAACTAAACATCTGCAAAGGCTACTAAATGGAGACTCCATAGCAATGTAAGTTTCTGTAACCAACTTCTGATTCTTTTAATTAGAAACTCTACTTTTCAATTCATTATGTAGCAAAAATTAGTGATAGCCTTGATTCTATGTTGGGAATAAAAGACTGTGGCTTATGGGATACAGAACACACTTTAAAAATCAATATCCAGAGAAAATTCAGTTTCAGCAAAGTGACCCAGGACCTCTTTAAATTCCCTAAATAAGGGAATTTATTAGATCTTCCTCTAAATAAAAAGTTCTGGCTCAAAGTCTGATTATAGTTACAGATTTTTTTTCAATGTCAAATATATAAATCCTTGTAGGTGAAATGGCTTGGTTGCATTAGAATTGAGACTTGTTTTGGAGGGGCCATATTTAAGCAGGCCATAGGGATTATCCCTGGTGGACTCAGGGGATTATCTCTAGTGGTGGAAGAAGATCCTATGTCAGCAATGTGCAAAGCAAGCTCCTTCCCCATCATAGTCTCACTCTGACCCAGAAATGAGACATTGTGAGACTTTTAATGATAGTGAAGTCCAAATGAGATGAAAAAAACCGTGGGCAGAACCAGAATGGACACAACCATTTAACAGTTCTTCATAGAAACTTAATAGAACTTTTAAAAAAAAATAG